>DWTU01000142.1:0-21993 GCA_018251515.1 Cecropterus confusis | reverse complement strand
CTTACGGGGACTTAATGTGAAATGTATGTGTAAATTTTTCTGCTTTGCACGAATAACCACATAATTCCACGAATATCCACATTAGGCAATTAATAATAAGTTAATTAATAAGTTAAAGATACAGTTTTATTCTTATCTTATTATTGTAGAATTGAAAACTTGGTGCTCTTACTCCACTGTGGTTAATGGACTTTTAATTTTTATTATTTTAACTAAATTCGTTATGAGATAAACACAGAAAACATTCTTTAAATTTTATCTGTCTCTCCTGTAATATAAATGTTTTTGTTTTGTGTTATTATTCTTGAAAAGCAGTGATAAGTATTCTTGTGTTTTGCATGCCTTGATGTGTAGAAAATTACCATCTATATATTATACATATAAGAGGATGATAAGAGACCATCTGCAATATTATACACATAAGATCTTTGTGGCTATGTTCATGCAAATAAACCATCGAATTGATTGAATCCTGAACCATCTGTGTGTAAAACCAACATTAGGTTAGGACTGCTACGTCATGCAAGTGGTCAGTAAATAAATAATTGAGGTGAATGTATTTTATATGTTTAAATAAATCTGTGGCCCCATCTTTTCATGACATCGTGCATATTTTTATTAATAGTCTACCTTGAACTTCTATAAAAAATGCCTATATTTCAGAACCCTCTTTAAAGGTAAAATTTTATAAAACTGTTTAATAAAAAGTATAGTTAAAATAGTTTTATTCCATATTAAATACTAAATATTACAATCATTTCTTCTTAGTTCTAGTTCGTTTTCCAAACATTATCACAACCATATTTCAAACAACATGTTTGTAATAGAAATGTTATCAAGAGGCCAATCACAAATATGTACCTGAATACCTGCACGGGATAAGAGAGAATACTCTAGTAGTATGCAGTATATTTTTAAAAGCCTTAAAAATGATGTCTTAATATCAAAATACATTAATGAAGCTATCGGTAAATCGGTTCACAAAACACGCAACTAATTCCCCCATTAGATTGATGAAAACCTATAGTCGTTTCCGAGTGAATTTTCGGGGATGGGGATTACAACGCGTTTTACAAGGTTAAACAGTAGACGAGCGGAATGGCAAAGTCACGGTAACAAAACAAGTTATTGTACGAATATTATCGTTAAGATTCAGCTTATGGTAGGTCGCTAATATTATACAGAAATAACTAATAATGATGAGAAATAAACGGATTTCAAATTGTGTTATCCTAGCTTAATAAAATGCTATATAAAACATAACAGCTGCTCCTAAAGTGCAGAGGTATGCCGCTCATTATTAGTTCTGTGCAGACTGGGTTTGATGTCCACTAGGAAGTAATTAAAGCGGCATTATAAAAACACTTCACAAAAGTGACGACATTAATTCCGCGTCGGGGGTGTGCTGGGGTGGCGTTGTGGCGCTGCCGTGGGAGGGGCGTGCGTGCACTAGGGATATGCGGACCGCCGGCGCCAGGAGTCCCGATCGATATTCCGGCAAGCGGTCGTGCTCACTCCGAGCGAATCGTTCCGCGACGCGCCTGTGCGTTCGACGCCCGCCGGTGTGATCGTACCCTAGAAAATCTTGACACAGTGCTGTGTTAGTGTTTTTGACTGTTTCACCGATCGCTCCACTCACGGACATGAGATAGTCTCCGTTCCATACTGGTATGTGGTTTCTATGTTTAACGGCAGATTGACACGGTGGCACATATTTCCGGTACTCGGGCCTCACTAGGATCAATAGCGCATTGACGGATGATGTCATAACTTTAGCGCTAATTAGGATTTCATACTTAAGCCGTGGATTGAATAATTTCGGTTGAGATTTGTCGCGAGATATTTTTACATGAAAACCAATATACAATGAATGATTTTGTGCCAGTTTTATTACTATTGGACTCAATGATTCATCTTTTCTTTTAACGTTTTGAAAACCCTTTAACCTCCGTATTCACTGATATTTCAAAAGATTCATGAATACCTGATTTCGTCTAGTGTAGTCTGAGCACAATGTTAGCTTTTCTCTCCACGCCCCTAGTGACCTAGAAAGCTGAAAATGTAGGTATAAAAAGCAGGCGTGTCTAAAACCAGACAGACGGATATTCCCGAAACTAAGTTGATCTAATGTAGCACTGCGGCACTCGACGGTGGGAACGATTTAGACTAATCATAAGGCCAATGATTCTGACCTTAATATCTTCATGCCTTCGTAAATTATATGAGGCAGGCTTATTTCACAGACTATTGTAATATAAAGATGTAAAAAACGTTAACGTAACGAGATGCGTTTTTTTTCAAGCAATTTGCTTTTTACTTCGCTGTTAGTCAATTTCTCAACAATCAAAAACAAGCAATTAAATGGTACAATAAAATCTATAAAATTATACATAAACGGTTATATAGTCATGCTCGATTCTATAATTTAATCAGATATCCAAAGCCTGATTTGATGCGCTGTCCCAACGTTGCAAATTTTCAGTCCTTGCTTTCAAAAAGCCCTGACATTTCGCTCCATTGAACAGCTGCTTCCAATTAGAGGATCTTTTTAAAGAAAAAATGTACGACTTGCTATTGTGTAATTAGCCTCGGGATTAGCTCTTAACCTAGTCGGGAGTATAACATAGCTTTAGTCTTTGCTGGTTTGAATTAACAGTTTTTGTAGTCGAAAGCGTATGATGCCCTATGTAATTTTCTTTTGCGTATGGTTCCATGGTCACTTCTTTTGTCGTCATTATTTGAGTAATTTGAAATATTTAAATTACATTCCTATGTTTTCGTGTTTATTTTATGTGCTAAGCATGACTTAGTTATTGATTGTTCCTGTTTGCTTAGGTCAAGATTCCACAATTGTTGATAGCGCTTCTGTATGCATTTACAACATTATGCTGATTACCCGTAGCTACATTTGCATTTTGTTGAGTAATAGTAGAATGAACACATTTAATTTTAATTTTTTTTAAGAAATTTTGGTATTTTGTTTCTAACAATTAGCGTAGTCTGTTAGTTATTCTATATTTATCGTTAGTTATGAATGTTTAAAGTCTCGGCAGTGTTACGTAACAGGGCATTTACCCGCGGGTTCCGCAACCGGCTTCCTTAACAAGTTCACAATGAAAATCCGTTTTAAATCCAGGCCAGTGGTTTCCGCTTCGCCGTCGACATCCGTCAACATAGCAAAGTCGATAAAAGGATAAAAATGTTGTAAGGGTGCTTAGGTTTATTTATTACTTCGTAGATATTGTCTTTTTGCGAAATTGTCGTTGCATTTAGTTAATTGCCCTTAATTTGACCTAAATTTTAAACGCTTTCTAATAAATTTTGTCCATTAGAAACTTTTTAGCAATTAGAAATGATGGATAATCTCATTGCGGTTTCAATGTTCTATCTCCATAAGCTGTTTACGAAGAGTTTGTTTGCACGCTCATTTTAATTACTAAAATTCAAGATGTGAGTGAACTTATAGCCCTGGAAAAATATGGTGATTACGATGCATATGTGAGAGTATTCATGGGAATTAAAAATGAGCAAAAAAAATTTCAATCCCAGCGATGTCGTAGCGGCTGAAGTAGCAATGTCCTTATGCGACAGTGACGATTAAAGATCATAGGTTAGCCGCTGGATTTTGTAAAAAAAAACATAAAACACGATATTTCTTTTTTTATTAACAATCTTCCTACAGGAAGTAAGCCATCAATTTATCGTCATGTATTTTGCGTACGTACATATTTGCATGCCATTGATTGATGCTTAATGTTACGCTTACCGAACCTCCACTTAATTATGCTGCAACTCCACTTCTGCTCATATGTTCTTTAATACTCTCGATACGGTGAGGGCGAATGGGTGAAATGTATCTATTATACACGTACAAAAATAGTTGTGTTAGTATATAACACCGGTGAAGTTACACACACATATCCATGGGTGACAGTGACCACTTACCATCAGGTGAACTGCATGCTCGTTTGCTACTCCAATGTGACAAAAAACAAGAGTTTGGATAAATTTATTTCATGTACCGTCACAGAAACCATTTTAATCTTGTCATTACTCGAAGGGTGAGCAATTCAGATCAAGTCTGTTAGGTATTCGAGACCTAGTGGGTGTGATCTAAAATCGGTCTATTTGTACTGTCCACGCCCGGCCCCCAACGAGGTCATCGGCGCAGACATACCAATCAGCTGGCCGACTGGGCACTGGATTGCTTGGGATTATCATTACTTGTTACGATTAACAATGGCTGAGTCTAGACTTGTGGAATATTTAACTTTGCTGTACAATGCATTACATTAACATGTCGTTTCTGCAAATATGTTTACAAATTGATTTAAGAAAATTTAAAACGAAGATGAAGAAAAAAGAAGATTGAAATTCTTTATTGTCTCCTAAGTGAACAAATACTTAATGCTAATTGTAAATATTTACTGGTAGGAAGAGTTAAAATAAATTCTTTAGAATTTTAATTTTCCCTAAATACATTGCTTTCGTGTTTCTAAGGGCTTTCTTTGAAATGGAGACTGCTTGGTTCGAAGCGTTTTCGTTGGCCATATTTTATTTTGTTGCCTTTACGATGATTTTTAATAACACCAATCAAATTCCATGGTTTCAATTTCATAAAGTTTCCTGGTATGATTATAACTTTATAGCTGTCGACGCCAAATTCACCATGTATATTTTAAACCGGAGCAGGGGCCACTAAATTGTGACATTTTATCTCGTTTAGACTTATCTTTCAAGAATGTCTACGGTCTTGATGATGTAACACAATACTATCTATTTTTATTCCGTTTAATGTGATGTCATTCTCATTTGTATGATTATCAGGATTATTTACTTCAATTGTACGTTTCATATTATGGAAGTTCGCTAGTTTGAGATGTAATTTTATCGTGTGATCATTTTAGTTGTTGCAATTGAATTTTAATTCGATTACAACAATTACAAAGTGTGATGATAGACAGAGCTCATTGAATTATAATAACGTCAATGAAATCATCGAATGAATTACTTCTACTTGATGTCTTGTATCGTTGAATACTTCTAGATAAGGATGTACATGTTTTCTATAATCAATTCTTGTTACCTTTAGCAGGTAGATAAATAGATGCCAAGGCTTTATTGGAAACAATTAAGCAATAATGTAACCGTAGATTTAAATATAACCAAGTATTTAGATGTTTACAATAAATTCCAGAGACTATAACTTATGATGAAAAGGGCTCGCTCTTTTAAGTCCTATTGAACAAAGGCTACTTATTTTTATCGACTCGATTAGGCTTTTAACCAGTTAAAAAGCTGAGTTTCTTTCATCACTATCTATAAAACCTTCTTACTCGTTAGCTTTGCTATTTTTTAGTGATAAATTTATTGGAAATTGCAAAGAAGTTTAATTATAGTACTACTACTAATTCTGTAACTCATACGTAACCGCCGCTGTTGTGTCTGTTAATGATAAAAAATAATACGTGATATCATCGAACCATTCGCACTGAGCATCTGAGCAATCATTGTTTATAACATGCATCGAGACGCGAGGCCAGCCGGCGAACCGGCGATTTAAGATGCTTGTAGGGCCGGTTTGGTCAAACCTTTCCAAATCTGGAAGCGCACTCAGCCTGCCTACTTCTTCAAGTTACAGGTTACTTTAAAATTTTAATGTATTACAAAAAAAAAACTACGATATGGTTAAATTCACTGAAATATGATGCATTGCAGATGTCTGTCATCGACTCATGTTTTGTGACGATAATTGCTGCATAGGTATTTCATATGTTTCTACATGAATAATCATTTATTCTCATGTAACACGTTTATTGCCAGTGTTATCAAACATGTGATGTATTTTGAGTTCAAGTTTCGTCTGTAATGTAAGCGTTCGTATGTTAATTCGTATTTGACGGTCACGGTCGAAGGAGAAAATTAAAATTTCATCTTTTGCGAATGTTGAACGAATTGATTTCTTAATATGAATATTATGTATAAGCTTACATTATCACGTGATACAACCATTATCTACTTTTACGTTATCTCTTTCAATATTTTAGTTAGGAGGCAGATAAACGTAATAAAAAACTAATTTCTCCACGTTTCTTTTATCAGCGCAAGATTCTGTATACTGAGACTTTGTATTTCTTTATTATTTCTCTGAAAATTTGCTCAAAGAATGCATTTTGGTAGATAATTGTATTTTTCAATATTCAGTTAAAGTTTTCATAACGATCAAAAAGCGTTCTTTTCTTCGATTAGTTTGAACATCTCATGTTAGACGTCTCCATCAACGTCTGTTTGTTTCTTGAATGTTACTAAAATTTGAGCATGTTATGTCACGGACTGGACATTTATCTACTCATCTTCCTCGTGACCCACCAATTGACCGCGTGCCTTCGAGCTGACATAATGAATTACTGTACAGTGCTCTCAATGTATGTGAAATCGATGCTGGAGCCATTGGACTAATTTAAGATGACGTTAGGGTGATAAGTTACGGCAGACGACATAATTCGTATCAGAATGTTTGCGTTAAGGATGTTTTATCAGTGCTGACCTGATAATATTTTCCACCACAATATTATTATTGTAGTTATTTCTTTATCTAATATTTGTGTCTTATTTTCACAGGTAAGCATTGGATTGTCTTCTATCAGCACTGAGTGAGTCTATGTAGATAATTTTAACGGTATTTTATTTATAGGTCCCAATAGATTTAGCTCTGCCATTTCCGGTAGGTAGCTAGATAAATTTGATTTCAAAATAATTTAGTTTCTTGTTTGAGATTGAGGAAATGTTGATTAGAATAAATTACTATTCCTTAACGCTATTAATTAAGTCAAAAGTTTGTGATTTTCGTTATTGGTATTAATATATACCAATTACCTAAATTACTGTCTTAAGAAACCAAAATGATCTAATAACTACTGTTTCAAATGTTTTGATCATACTATTACATAGTTCCTCTGGAATTCAGTCGATCTTTTTGTAATCTAAATATACTTGGTACCCGCCAAGAACTGTAGATATTAATGGCTTAGATTGTATTCAATTTATCTATAGGTATTTTATAGCGCAATTTTTATGAAACTTTATATAAATGACTTAGCCATGGATGAACAATTAGGTTAATGTAATGTTGATGTCGTAGAGTAAATTTTTTGGTTTTTTATTCAAATTAAAGGTTTTCAAATGAAATAAACGTCCGTCTATAAGTGTGAATGGCTCTTTCTTGGTCGAGAAACGAAACTGTTTATTTTACGTTTATGTCGTAGAGTTCATTTTTTGGAACTCGAATTAAAAATTATGAAATGAAATAAACGTCCGTTTAGAAGTATGAATGGCTTTTCTCGGTTGAGCAACGAAGCCGTTAATTGCGCTAACAATAGGGTCGAGAGAGCCTTTCTAAAGTCAGTACAGTACTCTATTGTATGTTGGCTTATTGTTGCCGTTTGTATTACTGGCTCATTCCTAGATACCACTTTGTTTAATATGTATAACCCATCTTTTATAATTAATATCCATGTTTATATGTCGGTATATGTTTCTATTGTTTGAAATATAATTTCAAAAATTTCATTTCTTATCAACGGTTGGTTGATAATGTATGTATGATCCAATAATGTATAAAAGATAGATTTTTTTTATTACAATTTCGCAAACACGTGGTGCTAAAAGACTGATCATTCTGAACATAGTTTTCCTAACGTTCAAAGATAACTTGGACAACCGCTCAAAGATTAACATTATAGACGGAGCGTTCCCAAATGAACCGTTGAAAATTGCATTTAATATTCCGACAGTGGAGCTGGAGTCCTGAATCCTGCTCTATCGGGGTCGTCGACCTCAAATCCAGTTCACGTCTTGCACTCGCCGACTCACGTAACAACCGCTTTCTGTATACATTGGTACGGACATACAATAAGATATTTCCACATCAGCGGCTAATGTCAAGGAACTATTCACTCTGCCAATATTTAAATTTAACTAATGTTTTGTCGCGTGCTTCGGTTAGGCTTCGTGAAATTCTTGGTGCAATTATTGATTCTTTGATTGTGTGCCAAATATAATATTATTTTAGCGGTGAAGTTAAAAATGTGTTTGTGTTTATATCTTTTAACATAAAACGAAATATGTTTTATTATTGCATTTCTTGACAATCAACTTAGACAACGTTTGAGACTTGATTTTGCAATTAATTTTTCAAATCTTCCACTTGCATTACTATGATTAAATATGATGTATGAATCTTGTCTAGATAACAAATTTTATTGTGAAATCAATCAATTCAACCTCAGTGTCTGCTTAGTCTAAAGCCGCTTAGATACTTAGTGAAATTAGTCTGCATACTTTAATAGCCTGCGGTCATTATGTTCTTGTATAAATTAATCACAATTTACAGTTCCTTTAATATGTTTTTGCGGCCTAAAAACTGGTTTGTTTCCTTCAACTCAGGTTTACAACAAATTTGATGTTATCCTGTCAAATTGTAATGTTGGTGATATCAGCCCAATTTGAACGTCATGTAGGTCATGAGGCAAGTTCGCTTGCGATATTTATATACACTAACATCTTGTCTTCGCATTTGAAGATTTTGCGCTATTTTAAAATTCGAATCAAAACAAAAAGTATGGGTGTTAAAGAATACTTGTGCGTGGGATTATAAGTAATTCTGTTCGTTCCGCTCAGTTAAGTAAGAATAATAATCTTTAAGGCTTGAATTATTAAGTTTATGATTATGTTTTTGTCGAATTATTTTTTGATAGGTTTAATATCTATTATTTTGTCAGTTCAAAAATTAGGAATTGGTTTAGATAAGACCCTCTAACAATATTTCATTCCATCGTGGAAAATTATGATTGAAACTCTGAAAGACAACGTAAAAGACATCGTGAACAGTCCTGTTATGAATAAACGCGAACCGACATCTAGTTACGCTTTGCTTACAACGTATAATATGAGCGAATTGAATCAAGCGGTACTCGTAATGAGGCTGCTAACATGGCGACAGGACTGGGGCATTCAATCCGGCGGTTTGCCGGTTGTTGGGCACCAATTTGCAACAATCAACTCGACATCGCGTTCTTCCCATCGACATCGCTTACTACCATCGTGACGTAGTGTGCCGTGTGTGTGATGTAACGTGTAGTACACCGGGAAATATTGTAATTCGAATAATTTGAACTAGTACGTGTTCACATGCAGTTACGTCAGCGTAACTTTTTATACTTTTCTCTCTATATGTCTATAAGGTGTTTATGTTTTTCTGTTACTACTTTTTCTTTTTTTGTCTTCTCCGTGGTCTTTATTGATACTCTCCAACTGTCTTCATTCTGCCTAATAACAGCAATGCATTGCGCTGTTGTGTTCTGGTCTGAAGAGAGTGGTAAGAGAGCCATCGCCAACCTTAGGTGAGACTTTGATCTTACCTAGGGTTCATTACAGACGTCCATGGGCGGCAGTAGCCATTTACCATCAGGTGGGCTGCATGCTCGTTTACTACTTTCATACTATAAAAAATACTAAATTACGAAGTTATTTCTGATGCTCCTCCGGCTTCAATCACGTCTACCACGCTAATGAGTATCCTATGTGTTAGTCCAGTACATAAACTATCTGTGTACCAATTTCAACGAAATCCGACCTGTAGTTTTTGCCTAAAAGAGTAACAAACACATACATCCTCACATTTCCCATTTATGAAATTAGATTTTTACTAACTGTGAGGTTAAAATTTTTGTTTCAAATTGAAAGTAAATCAAGATTTATCTGAACTAAAATCGTGAAGTACTATTTCTCTTCGGTTGATGGCCGTTGAGTGATGTGGTTTAAGAAAGTGGATATCTATTGTGGCTTGCAACACAGTCATAACTGAGCTACGAATTGGACGCGAGTGTTTGTATTTCATCTAAATTTAATTTAGAATATTTGTTTATTTGTCTGTTTCACAATTAGGAGTCATTTCACTCTGATTCATAAATTAGGAATCCAATATGCAGACAAAGTAATGTCATCGTTAAAACATGCGAGCGATACTTGAAACTTTTATTTATTATCTTATTTTTACAAATAATATACATAATGAAGCCGCATAACATTTTTATATGCGAGAGATTGTCCTTTGCTTTTGAGGGATCCAGGCTAAGGTTCCGTTTTCATACGATTTTCTTACAGAACGTCTTAAACTAAGCGGGTGAACAACAAAAACAAGACAACAACAAAAAACTCTTAAACATTTTTATATCCTGTTTGGATCTATAGTGTGCTACTAAAGATCTTGTTTTCTTTGCTTTAACTTGTTACTGTTTATCAAACCCATATTTAACCGCTCTGTTCTACTGTGTTTGCAACAAATTGCACAATCAAACCATTTAGCTTTCGGTTTGGCCTTCAAATTTGTTTTACGCTACATTGTGTAAACGTAAACAATATGGTTTAACATGGCGTTTGCCGTGTTCGTTTTAGCAACGAGGGAACGAGGTCGAAACATGAGTGGAGCACTCTCGGCGTTTATTTTGCAAAAAAAATACTTCTTTTTCCTCTTATGTTCCTTTTCTCCCTTGCAACGTCCGTTCCGGGAATTTGCAGCTCTTCGCCTGGTTAGTGTATTCCTTTCCCATTTTATCTGGAACAACTGGTATTTTTTGTGTAAGATAGGTTGTTACCTTGTAATTTTCATGTAATATGCTTTCATATGAAATTTTTGAAATATTTTATAACGACATTAACTTTTGGGAGTCCTTGTCTGCCTCTGAAATAATTCATATTTCACGCATCTTGCGTTATGTGTGAGTTAGTTACGAAGATTAAGTAATTCTTCTCCATTAAGGATTTGTTCTCTATATATTTTTGCAAGGTTTCGAATTATGTCATAAGGTAAAATTAGGAAAATTTACGTTTTGGACATCTTACGAAACTTCCTTTCTTATCTCCAAGCCAGATTGCATGTCTATTCATGTTATGCAAAGTAATGCTGTATTGTGAACATCGAATACTGAGTAAAATTTCTCTTTACTATTGGCTTATGATTTCATGAATAATTCATTGGGCGCTATTATCATGTGTGGCTGTACAATGCTCACGCAGTTTCTTTCACTTCGTTCATTGAGGATGACAGCTGGATGTGGGTTCGCCGATACAAACTTCTAAACTAACTTCGTTATATGTATGGTGTCATGGCTTATTATCGAGTCGCAAATATGGTTTACAGATTTCTTCTCCAAAAACTTTTGAAGAAACATTTTTTTCTTGAGTAGCAAGGTTATGGTCTTCATTATTACCCTTTTTCATAGATGTGTCTTGTTTTGATAGTATAGTTATAGCAGACAGTGAATGACTCGAAATAGGTATGTGACTCAACATCGCGAAAAAACGTAGAATTTTGTATCTGTTATTGTTCTTGAATCCTGTTTTATGTTTTCTGTTCGTAATTTATTATCCTTAATATGGTTTTAGGTATCGTGAATATTTTAAAAATATATCTAATAACAATAGTTGCGATAATATTGTTTACTAACTATAAAATTATCTGTAATTTGATGCTTGACAGATTGTCCCCGACCGCAGCGTCCGTTTGTTAAATGAATATTGATTGACTCCATGTACCACTAGCACATAATAATATTTTTGCACATACCATTATCTTGAATGAAACTACTTGGCACCGATTTGCAAGCTATGCATGTTCACTACATGTACCTACTTTAGTAGCACGTACCCTTTATTTTCTACTTGATAAGATCTTAAACGCGTAACAATTGCGGCAACGTTAAGCTTTAATCGATGATGGGTCAAGAAACATCAAACGAGATACCATAGATAACAAAAACAGGCAATAAGTAATAATTTTAGCAAATTCAAGACTCAATAGGGTTAAAGATGGTGGAAGGATAGATGAAGCTGAAATCTTAAAATTTATAACATGAATGTGCAAAGGGAAGCCTGATATTACATATTATCATTTCATATACCTTAAAGAAAGCAACGGCTTTTTTTTAAGTTGTATGAAATGGCATAATATCAGGCATTATATTTTTAGCAACGGCTTAACATTATTACAATCTTTTAAACTATCTCACTTGTGTTGGCGTACTAAAGTGGTTTTATAATTTTTATGGGCGAGTTGTATTGACCCAAATAAAGCGATAACGTCATCGCCACATCGAGACTCGGATCTTGCACTGGGTGTGGTCGTTGCACATAATGTGGAGAAAAAATCATATTCATAGGAATTTGGGAATGGCGCCAAGTTTTTTCAGCCGAGGCATTTAAAGGGCTACTTTGCACGCATAAATTAAACGTATCTAAAAACAGATTTTATATACTTTATTTTCACTTTGTCTACACGTTTCCGCGTTGATGGAAAAACATTTTCTTCTTCAAAAAAGGAGGCCACCAATAAAGAGTATCAAATGGTATCTCGCCATCGTCGATAGTTGATTTATCATTGGCATTTATTGCTGAATATTTTTTTCACTTATTAGTTATTCTATTCGAAAACTTTTTTGTTATTATCCCTGCTATTTTGTTTTCATCCCTTAAAGCTGCTATATTTTACGAGTGCAAGCTGTACTCTTAATCGCGTGCCACATTCAGAGTATCGGTGCATGCGTCGGTATAACCGGTTGGACGCGCAAACACCGCCGGCGGCCTTCGTCGACGTTGCCGACGCCCGCTGACGTCACCACGCTTATGTCATACCATTACTGATGACTTGATTATTGCTACAATGCCAAACGAACGTGCTCATCAACGCTTTAGCAGAACGGCTTCATTGCCATTTCTGCGGTATAAAGATATGTATCAGCTTCTTATTCGAATCAATCTGGTGCTTGCTCTATAAGGCTTAGAGTCAGAACAGGTTCATCTTGTAATGGTCAGACGTATCTTTAAATTGCAATAGTTTATCTTAATTTTTCACTAACATACAAAACGTGATGTTTTTTATGTACATTTATTTGTTTATTGTATATTTATATGGGAGATGAACTCATTAATTGCGAAATTATTTCTTCTTCTACGAAGGTCTTCATTATTCTAGTGTCTTCCGTGTCAACGTGTTAATTCCATTATATTTACCTATCAAATATCATTTGCAGACGAACTTTTCCCTTCCGTCCCTCAAGATTTTATTTTCCTGATTCATTTTACTTAGAAATTATGACGATTCGTTCTGCTTGACTAGCTGACTAAGTTTATTTTGAACAATTGTGATATACGAAACATAACTACAAATAAAATAGCATAATGCGCTTGCAGTGCACGTAATGAAATTAATAATACTGTTAGGGCTGTTCATGTTTAATGCTTACACTCGAACGCCGCAGTGGGGGGCGTCCGGCGCGCACGATATTAGGTCACAACCCAGGAATACAACTATACGGGTTTTATTACCGTCTAGTGTGTCAGCTTACCGTTTGATGCTTACAAGAAGACTTAAAACGTCCCTAACGTACTCAATTGTACCTTGACTTGGATATTTGGGCGATTTCCCTTCGCAGTTTACAGTTACATTCTACTCGTTGGCTCGTACTATGGCAGTTGACTTTCACGTTGTCCATTACGATCTGTTCACCGCTTACAACAGGCTGAATAGGTTCGGTCTACGCGCGTTTCCTATGAAAGTAAATTTCTAAACGAATTACTGCATTATAATCTGTTAGATTCTACACCGTTACTAGCGAATTGGATCAATGGATAAAGTATGCGGATTTCCTGTGGTTTTGATGCCTTGGATACCCAAAGTAATAATAATTTCTAATCATGAAACATTACTTAAATTCATTGTTATATATTTTTTATATTGCATAGGCGTGGTTACTATTGCAAAGGTTGGTCGTCTCCTTCTAAATCTACGTTTGCATTCAATTTTCTTTACACAAGCATAAAAATAAAAAAAAAAAACATTTTTTTGTCACATGACATTACATAGATTAAAATTGTTGTAATAAGTTGATTCAGTAGACAGCAAAAGTGACCTCCAATTTTAGGCGCCATTAGTAGTATACAGCTAGAATATACGTGGTTGGCAACAAATGACCGGCATCCTGCTCTAGCGGAGTTCAGTGCCGGCGCCCACGCGATCGCTCATTGACTTCCACCTCACCCGACGGCATTAAGATGGTGCAACCATAGTAATGACGGTAGCTCTATTTAAATAGATGACCATTCAGGCTTATTGTAAAATTGGATCTCATATTATAAAGACAATGCCATATAAATTCGAGACGTTTTATTTATTTATGGATCGGCTATTTAAATCGATGAAGAGATATTTCACAAGAAAACAATCGACGTAACATGTGATGATTGAGTGCTTGAAGTAGAAAGTAATGAGATTATCGCACAGATACGCGAATATGAATAAAACATTTCATTTACGACAGAGTACGTCAGATTATACAAAGAAGTGGGACCCAAGGCTTTGAGAATCTTATTAGCATTAGGCGTTTGTAAGGACATTTTGTTGACTTTTTCTTAGAATATATTGATATAAGAAAGCGAAATTTTGCTAGAAAAGCTACGAAATTATTACAATGGACATTCGTTCTTCGGGATGAGGTTAGTAAAATTTGTGGATATGACTTCATACATAAAACACTACTTCCTGCAAAAAATATAATTTGGACTACACCCAAATATGACTAAATACATTTTCAAGGTGTTTCAGCAAAGTCATATAATTATTTTACAACTTTACGTGTAGGCCATTACCCTAACTATAAACAATGACTGAATGGTGAAAACCATTGGCCTCGTTCCGTAGTCTTCGTAGACCGAGAACGGTGTACCTACGCGAATTTAAAAATAAGCCGCTACTGGGTTTATTTGTGCTTGCGTGAAAATCATCCTCAGAAATAAATTGCCTTGCAATAAATATACATAAATGTATTCGACGTTCGGTCACTGGCGTCCATGTCGCAATGGGCGCCGAATGAAGTGGGTGGCAAATTACACTATGGGGTGTGACGGACATATATTTACGGAAATTTGGTATTTGTTGATATTGGGGCATATTTGAAATAATTAGTTATAATGCGAAAGTAATGATTCAAATGTTTTAAATATCATCCCATTTTTTTCCTATTTGTAGGTATAATAAGTTTAGGAGATATTACACTATGCTTTACGGTTGTATCCTTATTGAAGATTGTGAAGTTGTGAAATTCTGAAGTGAAGAAGAAATTATTTTAAATGCCCTCCTGCCGTGTAAAATTAAGTAACGTCTCATTTTACGAGTTTTATTAAAAGGTTATCTTTTATTGTGTTCCAAGGTGTGTTACACGCCCAGTTTAAAGCTTTAGACAAAAAATGTAGAAAATAACAACAAACGATAAGCGTTTTGCTCTTTATTAACATCAAATTAAAAAAATGACTAAGTATCCAATTGTTTTATTACCTTTGTATTAGAATTTTGGCTTCTTTAAAATCAAGCGTCTGCGGTATGGAAAACTAATTTGGAGTTCGCTCCGTTGACCGGATATCCCCTTTGTTTCTGTAGAGCATCACGTTCCGAGCTGGCGATCGTTTTGTTTATAATTATTTATAACGCGCTAGTGGTTTATGTCGGGCGTGGCGTTTTGACGCCTAGTAGCTCGTTTCCTAAGGCTTGGTTATTTGGTGGTTATTCATCAACAAATTAATCTATAATCATTTCTTAAGCCATAAAACTCATATTAGTGAGTTTAGTATCCTTTTAAAGTTTAACATTATCAAAGTTTTTCAAGTTGTCAGTTATTACTTGTTAAGTAGTTCTGTGCCCATCTACAATAGAAACCGTTTCATAAAAAAGAAGAATGTCATAATCGAGTTAATTAAGTTAACAAACTATGATTACATTCGTCGTGATGGTCACTGCCACCTAAATTAGAGTACCTGTACATGATGTCGTTTCGTTCTTACGCATTATCCGCAGTTAATGTGGGAGTGAGGCAGCTATTGAGTTATGACGTAGCAACTCACGCAAGGCTCCGGGCGCGGTTCTATATTTGGGTTAATGGATTCGTCCGCGCACCGTCAACATGGGAAGTACCTGTTAGTTCGTCCGCTACCACCTTCCGACTGGTGTTGGGATCTATGTCCTAGCCTAGATAATGTCTATTGCAGATATCATACCGTAAATATACACTATGGCCAGTATTAAAATGGTCTTTTTTGTTATTTATTATACTTGCTATGTTATTGATTTTGGTTTAGGTTATAAAAGTAACGAATTAATATCTAATTAATCTATTAAAATCACATTTATAATTCATAATAAAACGATGATATGATTAAGTATAATGCAAATATACCTACTAATAATTTAATTTTAGGAAACTTATTTGGAACCCGCATACAAAATCCATTTGTTTTAAAATTACCCATTCAGTAATTTAATATTTAAAAATGCAAATCTTTGATTTAAGTTCTTGATAAAAAGATCTCATTTTAAAAACTTTCTCCCATTCCACTTTAGCTACTAGCATAGTTTTAGTACTTGCTTGTTAGCGTTTTAATTCCTGGTAATATAAGGTTGTTGGATTTTTGTTGCAGTCGTCACTTCCGCTCCCAATCTTTAACAGAAATGGAGTTTATTTAAACTAATCTTACGCAGTAAGGTTCAAAGTTGAGCCTTTGTGATTAATGTGAGAGTTATTGGTTGGTGTAATCCCATGTTGAGATTCGCTTAGTGGAATTTCTAAGGGCATATCTATATTATCTATTGTCTGAACTATAGATTCTGATCTCGTTTAAAGTAGGCCAGTTTCTCCCACAACTTTCTTTTATTCAGCTCGGCAGTATCTTTGGTCTCCTTGATTTATCTTTACATTTATAGTTTTATACTTAGACTTAAATATTAATACGTACGTGATTAGATCTCATATTGTGCTTTCATAAATTCTTGTTTATTGGGCAAATAAATGAGCGGCTAAAGTAATCCCTTAATTACATTTACGTTTTTAATGTTACATTCCTTTGTTCTTTAATTTTTAAAACATACCTAATTGTATGTTGATTAATTATGTTGTTATATTTCTCATAAGCATAATTAAATATATTTTTTACTCAAATTTAAATTTTTTTGGTTTAAAACTACTTAAAGGTAAAGGTTAAAAGGTAGGTGTTACGAGGCACAGATTGCCATCTGTGCCTCGTAACACCTACCTTACCACTTCCTTCAACTAGAACACGCACATTTGCACTGTGTCGTACGGCAGTAATAAGTGTTGCAGCAATATCGTCTCTGTCAAACCACTGCGAGTTGTACCATCTTCTGATTCCACGTGCTTATGTGTTTTTGGCACCGGTCTTATCGATTAGTCACTGTCTAAGAAATGTACGACTGAATTATGAATATTTCTTTTTGTGCTATTACATTCCCATAATTCTTTGTGTAATGGTTATCATAACTGGTTTATTCTAACAAAACTTATCTTAATTATCTAATTAGGCACCTATAATTAAGTGATGTATTGCTTTTAATTGACCGATATTTTTAAGGGTTTTTAATACATATAGGCTATCCACAATATGAAGCGATCATCACAAGATGCGAAGCATATTTAAAATTAGACATGATCTCATTAGATACGAAAATTGTTAACGACGGCGTTATGTTATCGAGTGTATCGGCGAAAACTCGAAGCATTCTCGTGTCCACTTTTGCTGAGTAAATGGTTCTATATTTAGAGCTGGCTCTGATGTCAACATTAGTCGGAAGCTGGAAATCGTGCCATCGCCTAAACTTTATTCATTTATTCACTTCACGGAAAAATGAACGTTCGTGAGAACAGTTTAAAGAAATTTATCATTCGGTCAAACGGGTCTTATGCGCTTTTATCTTTTTTAATCGTTGAATAAAAAAGATAAAAGAAAAATATATTTTAATATAAGTTTAATATACAAATAAATAAAATAGATAGATAGATTAGTTAATAAATAATAGAAATTTGAATGTGGTAGAACCCGTTTTGACTCCTGAAGCACCACCACCACACCTATTTCTGCCTAATAACAGCAGTGTTAGCTGCTGTGTTCTGGTCTGAAGGATGTGGTAAGTGCGTCATACTTATTCGAGACGTTCCAACTTAGTCCTCAGAGTAGCAACGCGTCTGTGGCCAACCACAAGTAAAACACTGATTTTGTCTAGGGTTGATTACAGATAGATGTTCATGAGCACAGGAGCCTCTTACCCTATATTAAATAATCAATTAATTTAAGATAAATAGAAACATTATTAGGAACAGTTATCATTCTAAATTACAACTTGATAAAGCGGAGATCTTTAAACCTAAAAGCGAATAAACTACCTGCGTCTATATTAAGCGTAGTGTTCAACCTACGCTACGTAATAATTCTTAGAAACCACGATATTAAACCAGAGCTTGTAGTTGATTACAAAAACAAACAAAACGAAGCTTTGAGTGTGGTTAAAATGCAGACGCAGTTGGTCTACTACTGGCAAGCACGCGGTCTACTGTGACGAACAGTAAATAACTACGTACTACGAATACATCCGTAGGAACAGTTATGCGGCTTTCAAATAATAAACCTTACATACAATAACAATAAGCGCTGACAAACAAAAGATTTAAATGGGGTAGTCGTGATTAAAATCGCATTGCATCCTGTCATTTGAATAACAGTGAAATAAATGCACATAATAATGTATTCGCCGTTTACGTGTCGATGAGTAAGCTTTATAGTGAAGGGCGATGCAGTCACGAGCTTTCCATTGATTCCCTTTCCACTTGTCCTACTAATTATGTGTTCTTAAAAAACTGTCAAGAGCATCCTTTCAGCAAATGCAGCAGAATATTTGCATTCCAAATGTTATAATTTGTCCCGTAATCAAAAATGCTATCACTTTTGCTATTAATACGTCATGTTTTATTATTTCAATTTTAGAGTAATTTGAAAGACTGAAATAAATAATGTACCTACTGCGAGAGTATTCCTATAAAATAACTTTCCATGCAAAGGCTCAATTGAAGTCAACGTATGTGAAAGCCGTATTGTAAGGAATATATTGAACCTTAATATAGAGAAATAAGATGGTGCATTTCGAAAAGGCGTTGAAGGCGATTCACGTCGTCATGGTGTGTTAGCCGCCGGCCGGCGGTCCCCACGCGGAATAACGGTCGTGGTCTTATTACACTTTACATAACTCAAAAGTAAACGTGAAATGGATATAGCTACACGTAATGGCACACAACCGTTGCGAGCTACTTTCGAAGGCTTGTTTACTTTTATAAATACGGACCAATGTACTGAGTCAGACGCGGGTCTGAGTCTGATTACACCCAAACAAAACAAAATACCCTGCATATTGAATACCATCAAAATTTCAAAATTAACTTTATTTTCTCAACTTGGTGGTAGGAACTTACAAACGTTTGAAACATTTTCTGAAATACGCACCACTAATGAGGCACCAAATTAGTTTCAAACGACTTCTTAATCGTTGGAACGATTACGCGATAACTACTTTTACGAGGGTTGCAGGTATCCAGTCAGTTACAGGTGTCATTACTCATGTCGAGAGTCAGGACGTCCGGATTCAAACCGGACAGACTACTGCTCGTTATGCACTGTCACCAGACACTATTATGTCCCCTCCTAATGGAGATGGCGTGACGTCTAGCCGTTCGGTAGGCTCGGTAAATAAAGGGGGAGGCTCGCTTCACAAAAGACAATACCCTAACTCGAGGGCCTTATAGTCTCGAGATTGTTCCGTTGGAGCGTAGTCCTTATCTTTTTTTTTGAGAAACTGCTGGAATATACAATTTTTTCTCCACTCTTGCACGTCTACGTTATCGAAGTATCGAACCCTTTACTGATCTATATATTTAGGTAATGAGAGTAGGAAATTTCAAACATGCTTTGTGAATGGTGTTATTTTTTCTTTATTAACGGGGAACGGAGCGCCTCTTAAAAATCCTTTGTAATGTAAAGTTAAGTTCATTGTATTTTCGAGTGCGTTAATAGCAAGAATATTTGCCTTGCGACCCGCATTTTCAATTGCAACTCGGTTCGGTTGTTCAAAACAAGTAGTTTTGAATTATTCCCGCTTTTTTATCTCGGATTTGTGTTTTAAAAAAACGCCACTGTCGTCGCCCTACATATATTCCGTATTTATACTTTTAGATCCAGATGTCGAAAGTTTTGTTTTCCTTGCAGGCCTTGTTAACTAAAAGGAATTTGCGCTGAATTCGAAATACATTCTTCTAAAGTATAATGAGACCTAATAAATATAACTTCAAACCATAAATCGTCATGTTAATTGCACCAAATTCCTCTATGTCTACATTTGTTTGTTCGGGTTATTTTCGGTACTTTAGTGGTTTCCGTACAGTTGTACGTGTTAATTATTTTCTCTCATCTTTCTTCTTATTCTTCCAGCCAAATTATTATTTATTTAAACGTTAAGTCTAGAAGGAAAAAAAATTCAAATGTAACTTGTCATAAGTCAATAGGTTTTCGATTAACTGTGGCGTTGTTAGTTGGGGTTATTTTAGGTACATTAGTAGTTCCCGTACACTTGTACGTGTTACTATTTTGTTTTGTCTTTCTTTTTCTTCAGCCAAATCATTATCATAAGCGTTAATTCAAGAAAGAACAAAGATTTCAACTGTAACTTGACATGAGTCAATAGATTTTCGATTAACCGTGGCGTGGGGGCATAGTGGGTCTAATCACAAACCATGGTGTGCTGCCGACGCCATGTCTGCCTGCCGCGGGTCAACGAACTCACCTTGCCAGCTTGCCTACTCAATACTCAGTACATTCGCTTTGTTCGATACTTTTCGACTCCTTTGATTGGTTTGTTGTAAGACCTTGCATATAATGATTCTAATATTATGTTGTCTATAGTATACGGTGTATCTCCAATGTAAGGCATTAAATCATGTTTGTTATTTTTAATCGATTCCATACTCTTCACACGCCCTTCTTATCCACCTTTCATATTAGTATATATCTCTCTATTAAATATCTTAGATTATATATTTCTATGATAATTTTACATTCTTGGCCATGTTCCGGATTTTAATAAAAGTATGTTGGGAGTTTAAGAGGTGTCAGTTTTTTTTTTAAATCAAGAACATAGCAAACTAAATATACTGCCAGCACAATTCTTCGAGTGAAAGGTTTTAAACATTTTATTAATATTTTTTTTTAATTTTAAAACAACTCAATTATAATGATAAAAGTGACCTTACGATAGCTTATTGTAAGTTATAAATACTACGATATACATACATAAGGTGGTTTACATTTGCCCTCTATTATAATTATTATTTTATATCTTACTTTTTTTCTAAATGAGGTATTTCGCTTGACTCTCCCAAATATTGATCTTTTCATATACTTCAATTTAAAATTGATTATTCTCAATAGTATATCTAAATGACCAAAGCTTAAAATATAAATACAGAAAGAAGACACTATATTCAATACTACGAAATCATCAGTCATATTTCCAACTTTATCAAAATGACTACTAAATCATCTATTAAGTTAAAATGGTAACATTAATAAACAATTAAGTGCCAGTATAAAATCGGTGTTTAATAAAAACGTGGAGTGAATCATAAAACCGGTTAGTCATAATCGTTTATGTTATGACATTAATGGATCTCATTATGGATGTGGCTGTTCTTACTTAAGAGAGGTTTTGTGTTTTGTTTATTAACATAGGTGTATTGCATTGTGAGAATGAAGAGGACCGAACTCAAAATCTCGGCAATTTGAGTCAAATACCTATAACCTCGATAACAGATACGTTGCTACTCCCAAGAACTAAGATGGTCGCCTCATATGAATGGTTGAAACTCGGCAAAATAGGTGATGGGGTGGAACCTCCCCGTAGGACTACTCTGGTTCTATCACCTACATATTATATTCGCTAGACGATAGACGACGAATCGTCCTTGTAGTTCCGGGATCAGAAATGGGCTACGGTATTCCCTGCCTGTCGTAAGAGGCGACCAAAAGGGGCTTCCGGGGTTGCGGGCGGCAAGA
>DWTU01000141.1:0-21994 GCA_018251515.1 Cecropterus confusis | reverse complement strand
CCGGCCAGACAGACATCTGAATGATGAGTTTAGATTTCTGTTCTGGGTCTGGGTGTTTGTGTATTCGTTTTTGTGCGCCCATGGCACCCACGACACAGGAGAAAATCTTACTGTGGGGCTATGAGTGTAGAATGCGTTTAAAAAAAAAGAAAAATCTAAAGTTCTATTGTACTCACCTGTAACGTAGTCGTACTTTGTTCGGTTGTAACATATTTTTTATCTGCTCGGGTACTAGCCTGGAAACGTCCAAGAATATAAAGCTTTATACTATTACAAATACACTATAGTTCATCCAAATAATACTTCGTTTTTTTTCACCTCGAATGGATTTTCTGTTTGTGTTGCACCTTCTTGACTGTCATCTGTTTTGTTCTCCGTCTGGAAAAATGTATTACAAATGACACAAAAACATATGTATTTATGATAATATACGTAACATATTGCAAAAGCTGGCAGTTAATATTATTTATCACTTGCCCTCATAATGTTTCTATAACGGATTTTTTAAGATACAAAAATTATACATAATGAACATCGCGATAAAATGTTGTCCTCAATTGACCTTTATCATAATTATCGGTGGACTTTAGGGTCACCACACGTTTTTAAAGGCGAGCGATATCGATGTCGATAAAAATATCGATATTTTATAAGATATTGTTATTGTTTTGTCTTTCTTTATTTAATGTTGATGTCACACATATGTAATAAACTCAGTTTGACTGCAATATGCAATGTTAATATTAATCATTGTGCATTAAAGAGTAATAATATTAGAGCGCAAATCGTATATTTTAAATAGATACGTATATATTAATAATGGAAGCTAACTAAAATAACAACTAACTACTACTACTAACATCAATAATTTTTTTTAGAATTTTGAACCAGACGAAAAAATAAATGTTGAAAGCGAAAGCGATGAAGACGTTGAAAATTTATTATCGGAATATCAAAATCATTTAGAAAAAGCACAGAAGCAACGAGTGCAATACTTTGAAAAAACTAAAGGCAAAAATAAAGTGCCGTTAGTACGCCATGAAAAGTTTACTAAAGTAAATTTTCCGAAAGTGCATTCCTTTGACAGAGATCGTAGTTTCCATTTCAGTAAGTTTCTGCCACAGAAGATTTTCAATAATCCTTACGATTTATTTGTTCCATTGCATGTACCACATGAAGAATCTTTACCCACATACAATAAGATAATTTGGAAAGAAAATAAACCGTTGGATTTACCAAGTTCTGCGCACAAATCTGAAAACAACGCATTTTCGTCATGTTTTTGCGAGGATAATAAATTTCCATGCAAATGTAAATGCAAGCAATGCTATATACCGATTGGAAAAACTCATACATCCTATTTTGAACCAGCTAAAGCATCCAACGACGATAACCCTTTTATAACTAACACTGCCTATAAAAATATAGGACACCGAAACGAAAACACTGGTGACGTATATGACAATAATTTAGATGTACGAATTAAAATTGATATTCAAATGCCCAAAATTTATGAAGTGTTAAAAAAATTGCACGATAGTTTTAGTGTTAATAATGCCACACCATCTGAAGACGTCAACTTAAATGAAGCCATCACACCCATGAACATGTCATTATCCACTTTAACCTTTCCTATACCTTTGAATGTTCTTACCCACGGATTATCTAAACTATACCAATATGACTTTACACCAATTCACAAAACACAGTTTCACAAGAAGAAAAAATCTCATTCTAGTAATCAAAATAAGAAGTACCGCAGCAAATTTTTATCTTTTCATCATGGTAAAGGGTTTTCGTACCAAAATTTACAAACCACCGAAAAATATGATTATGACAACTTGAATAATACATATCACGACTCGAAAGGTAGATTACAGCCAAATAGAACGCGAGTACTGGAACTAAATTCCACTGCAAATAACACAGACTTCCCTCATGACCATAATGAAGCAAATTCAACAATACCTCTTCTAGTAAACATTTCTACCGATGAAAATTTGATTGATATAGAAGCTACTACAAAAGAAGTGACAAATACAAATCATACAATATCAACAGAGCCCACTAATGTAACTGTGTCGCCAACATTTATACGCATCAAGCGTGACGTTGGTCTTATTTATAAAATTGCGAAAACTGATAATAAAACAGTACCTTATAGCAATCTTTCAAAGGTAAAAAGTGAAAATATATCACTAAACAATTTTGAAGCTGTTAAGACAGATGATCAGCTAACATTCGTAGAAAATGATTTATTATGCTGGCCTAATGATAATGGAAATAATATAAAAAATATTACAATAGCCTCAAAGGCAGGTCAACTTCATGAATCGAATTTAGGCGTAAGTGAATGTACTATGATTCTAAATAACAACACCCACATAGAAAAATCACTCAACAAAGTTAACTGGGATGACTTAGAATCAGTAGCGTCAATATTTACAAATATCGTTGGTAAACATGCTAATGGTGTGTTGACGTTCTGCTCTCAAAAGTTTTGCCGATCTTTAAAATGCGCCGACAAAATGTGTATACAAAGAAGTTGTATTCCCGAAGAGCGTTTTAATAAGCGAGGACATTGCACAGAGGGATCGAATAATACTGGTAAGTTGCGTTACATACATTTTTATTTATTTATAACCTATTCATGTACAGTAATGCCCCGCTTTACGCGAAGGATACGTTCTGGAAAAATCACGTTTAGTGAAATTCGCATATATCGAGGTCCATGATTAAACATAGTCAAAATTTAATATGTAATACGTAAATACGTAATATGTAATACGTAATAAAAATACGAATCACTTTAATTCTAAGAACACTTAATGCAATACATAATAAAAATACGAATCACTTTAATTCTAAGAACACTTAATGCAATACATACTATTAATTATTTTTTCCGGAAAAATACATCTATTTCGGTAGCGTTTTTTTTTACGTTCTTGTAAAATACGTTCATAACACGCAACACTTTTTTAATTGTTTGACACACGGTCAACACACGGTCATCATTATTGTCTATACTCTGCAATATAATGCGAGGCAAATAAGCGCGAAATTTGAACTTGCGCAAAGCGATTTATTACTGTATCTAAGTTAATGTCACTCTGTGCGCAGTGTATACACGATTTAAGTATAATTATGAGTACATATAAACCATGGAAAATTTAACTGCTATAAATTTACGACACAATAAAGTTTGTGTATGAAAGTTCTTATTCCTATAATATATATTTATTATAAAAACTGAGAGATAATCAAAGATATTTCTACGATTTTCAGTATTATTGTGTTTGAAATAATATCAAATAAAGTAATTAATTAATTAGTAGTGAATTTAAATTAATGGATAATAAATAATGTTATAGTTCAAATCTTGAGGTAACATATTATAGTCTTTATAATATTCAAAATTATCAACTCTATCAAAAGCTATAACAATGTAAATTTACCTTTCATTTATTTTTAAAAGCGAGAAAACCATGGGTGGCTCGTGTTTAATATTTAAATAAGTATAGTATACAGTGCATTTGTGGGGACTTTCATTAATAGCGAGTTTTATGTTAGCGCATTCAAGTTATACTTTATACAAAAACTATTCATTTTCTATAATTGGGCTTTTACTGTTTTACAGACTGTACGACATCAATGGAGTCACGCACAGATGTATCTTTAGATATTGTTTCCGAGCTTATCGACGGTTTACAAAACAAACTTATGGGTCAAATGTTTGGAAAGGCAACAATATGTATCAACATAAAATGTACCACCATCGTGGCTGTTAAGAAACACTTTACGAAAACTAAATGTTTAAAGAAAGATCTTAAAGCCAAGGGCCATTGTGAAAACTTAAAAAACGACAAAATTGTTTAGAGGTGACGTAACGACGTTTGTTTGGAAAATACACGCTAAGACCATTACGGATTTATAAACATACAATGCTTAGAGCTCGACCTATGATAAGAAACAGTTTACTCAGTTGCACTTACAATGTTTGTTGGGTGTTTCACTGTACGTATGCAATTAAACTTGTTAATACTAACCATGGCTGCGTTTCCTTTTCTTATACTTTCAACAAAAACCCGTGCGTCTGTAAGTACTTAACATTACCTTTATGAAGAGTAATGAATGTATGATAAAATTTAGCATAACATTCACCTAAAATAAATTAAAACACATTTACAGAACTACATTTATGGGTTTTAATTATTATTATTTCAATATTTTATTATCTATTTGTAGAAACCTAAAGAATTATACTTGACTCCGTGGAAAACGATAAACAAAACTCATCCAAAAATAATTAAGTTTACTGAAAACGGCGAATACAACGTGGAAGACGTCCCGATTAGAAATTTCCTCAGCCTGAAGAAAATTATGGAAACTTTTGGAAAAAAATACACAGCGAGCCATTTTTTTCGAAAAGATGACATCACTCAATGGAATTCCACGGATGTAATGGATGAAATTAGAGAATACATGAACGATATGTATGCGTCGCTTCACCCGAAGAAGAAGATGAAGATACTTACAGAATGCAGGAAAAACAGATCCATTTGTCGGTTTTTAGCGTGTCCCAATATAAAAGATCATTGCGTGTTGTGTGAAGTTAACATGAAGAATCGCAGTCAAAATTCCACATCATGTGAAAAATTTTCAACCAAATTCCTAGTGTCACAAAAACAATACAAAAATATTCATTCCATTCTTTTGGATGAGTCATAAAAAAATAATAAACTCACAAAACATTATCTTGTTCGTGTCTTGCGCATCCCATGCAACTAGTAAAGCTTAGGATAATTCCGGATAATTAAATCATTTGTTGATAAATTCCTTCGTAACTCATTAGACAAACATTCCCGTAAGGGCCTTATCTTTCAACAGATAGGGCCGTACCCAGTCGAGGCATATAAAAAGCCGAGATGGGACTATTTAAACATTTACCCCAGTGAAACAGTCGCAATCATACCTGCTAGAATGTTCACTCTAAAGTATTTTGTTGTTGTACTAGTATTGTGCAAAGTCCACGGAGTTTTCAGCAAGCCAGTGGAATGTGAGTATTCGGAATTTTATAAATGTGGGTGTCTAATAATCCTGTGTTTTAATCTACTAACCTCGCTTGCAGATAATTTTAATGAGGGCCGCGGGATCGGCTCTACAATTTGGGGTTGGATAACCTATCCGTTCACATGGTGGAGTTCCAGCAATGAGATACTACCCGAATCCGATCAACTTATTAAGCCGACGGCGCACACACCGTTCGAGACTATAGAGATAGGAAAACATAACGTAACAATATGGTGCAATGACCAAACATGTACGACGATGAGGTGTGACAAGTTCGGTTGTGTGAATATTACATGTAATATTTACGACACAGATTTGAATGGGGAATGTAGAGAGTACAATACAATAGCGAAACCAGAAGATTCTACATCTCAAAATCCCATAAAAGCCACAGAGACAACGGCGAAGCCTACGGTGCAAGATAAGGAAACTAGGACAACAGTGAAGCCGCCTGAATCAACAAACGCTGTATCAGTGCCATCTACTGCGACTACTCCAAAGCAAGCTGTTGATGAACGTCCACTGGAACTTGAAGCAGTTTTATCGTCAACAGTTACCGAAGTCATCAGTCAACCCACTCAAACTAACAACTAAAACGGTATAAATACTACTTACAATTTTATTATAACTAACTTAAACTGTAACTATTCTAACTAAAATTCCATTCAAATTATACGTTTTGAGTAGAAAATAAAAAAGAGTAAAAATTAACACAATTTGTTTCGAGCATAAAATCAATAATTAAAAATAATAATTAAAATCAACATAACGTCCTTGGGAAAGTGTTCACAAAAAAAAACATAACTTAATATTTTTAAAAAATTTTTTTGCAGATAGTACACCTGGAAAAATCATGGAGACGATTTCGTTTCTACCACTAGGAATAGATCAGATCTTATTAAATTACATCCGATCAAAGTTGATTCATCATGCAACTATCTTGGCAAATAGTTTGATCTTAACATCAGATATAGACTCTTTTTGTGCCGACGGCGTTTGTTACTACACACTGTGTGAAAACAATAACTGTGAAGTGAAATTCTGCAAATATAACTTAATTACAAGTGAAAGAAAATGTTCCCTTAAGGGACCATTAGGAGTGCTGGATTTGAAAAATTATAATAAAATCATTTCACTAAGTAACGAAACTAACGATTTTGCTAATAATGAGGAAGAAGTTAACCTGTTGAAAAAGATATTAAATAAATGATTCATATTTTAATCGGATTTTTATTTATTGTTCGAGGTAAAGTATGATTAAGTTCAGAGTTATGCTGTACTGAGCGATTATAGAAGCATGGTAGGAAAATGTTTCACATGCAATTGAATTGCTGATTCACTGTCTTTAAAATTACTGCATATTTGAAATTTCGTAAAAAGGGTATACAAAATCGTATGCTTATCTGTATGTGAGATACGGGAAGTGAGGTGGCGCGGTTAAGTAATCTCCCATTCAATTAACATAAATATGCGATAGGCGCCCATTGTTCTCGGACGCACGTCACATGTATACGACATTTCAATTATCCAGCATTGGACTTTTACACATCATTGTACCCTGGTCAATGTATTGAATTTTTGCTTGAATTAGATATTCTAGATTAAAAGTTACAAACTCATATATTGACTTTAGGACTTGAGCGAGCCCCAATTGAAAATACTTTGGCTCATTGTCTTCAGAAAAAGGTATGCTACAAATATTAAAAACTAGTAAATTACTTGCATTAGTACTACTAAACAAGGAGCAATTCAACAATAAAGCATTAGTTTAATATCTATTATTTTAAATTATCAATACCTAAACGAAAGTTCAATACAAATGAGCATATGTAACATCGATTAATACCGCTCTATCTAGCAACGGTGAATAGCGTTGGTGCGACACTTTATACCGTTATACAAATGTTTTTGTTTAGTTTGCGTGTGGGTGCAATTCAAGCACGTCGAAATTATGCATCCGGTCGACTGGACATGTAGGTTATATTGTAGATCGTATTAACCAGATTCGTTCTCGGAAAATCACAATTTTTAATGCGTCAAAGCTAGTTAAAATACACATAAATTTGTATACGCTTAAAGTATCAGTACAATCATATGATGAACTGGGTAACTAGTGACAATAAAATTAGGTTTTATTCGCTTATCGTTGGAAGTACGTGAAAAATAATAAAGATCTTCCAGATATAAAATTAAATGTTACCCTCGTTTATGCCATCAATGTTTGTTAT
The DNA here is from genome assembly GCA_018251515.1 of Cecropterus confusis. NCBI lineage: Eukaryota > Metazoa > Arthropoda > Insecta > Lepidoptera > Hesperiidae > Cecropterus > Cecropterus confusis. Next base: position 14,693 of record DWTU01000141.1, on the reverse strand, counting down.
TTTTTAGGGTTCTCTTTTTATTTAAAATGAAAAGATGAACGTCTGAAACCAAAGAGTATAGTGACGTCACTAAAGTAGTCGCCATCTTTAAACAGGGAAAAATCACGAATTCAAAAGTAGCCTATAGACTGACCAGGTAAATAAGCTATATGAATAAAAATTTTCATGTAAATCGGACCTTGCTTGATTCTTGCGTGAATGAGTAACACACTGACACATACTATCTCATTTTTATATATTAGTATTTAGTATAGATATGATATGATAAATACATCTACAATTAATAACAGTACCCAAGGTTCTCACTGCATGGTGGAAATATGGTGGCAATATAGGCAAAAGAAAAATAAATATACTCGTAGATAACATATCATATTAAATGCGTAGCCAGTACTATTAAAAGGCTTATGCGAGCCTCGTTTGCTCTTACTTCATTAAGGATTATAACAGTGTAAACTGTAGGTTTGTGATATTTTTTAACTGCCAATGAGTAGGTAATCTCTACTTGTACTTACGGACACTATATAATAGCATATAAGATGTAAGTAAAAATAGTGTTCATTTAATATATATATTAATATTTTTTTAATTATGCTTGATTTTCGAACTAAAATTCTTACCGTCTGCACTGACAGTTACTACAAAAAATATGAATGAAACCAAATAATTATATTGTGTATCTGTGTACACTATATTATTTTAAGTCACTACAGAACATGTAAATGAATGAACATGTAAATAAATATATTTGTACGAGTATATTTTATGTAATATGAATTCTATTCTATTCTACTTTATTCTATCTATTCAATTTTTTATCATTCCAGATAATTAAAATATGATTTACTTATAGTAATAGACACGAAACTTCCTTTATAAATTATGACCAAACATAATGCTTATTTATGAGCCATCAATTTCTACCGAATGACACCTATATTTTAACTAAAGAAATATAACATTTGCTCGGTAAAATTGTGCTAAAACGTCGCGGAGGAAATGTACCGCTCAACTAAGTCAGACCCTTTATTCGATTGACAATCTACTTACTAGAATTTGCGTCCAAAATTATTCAAATTTTTGTTGCAAATCAAGTGTTAAATTGTTAAGCCTGGGAACGTTATGATAATGCAGTCTCGCTATTTTATTGCGACTATGTTATTTCGTCTCTAATAATAATAGAAACAAACCTATACAATAATTTCATTTATTATTGGTCAAAAAATCTGTGTTTAAAACAGAATACGCGATGAAAATGAAATTATTATTATTTCATCTTTGTCTGACCGCACTTATATTTCAAATAACTTATTTGCAAGAATCCATAAGCGTTTGTTTATAAGTGACTCACCGCATGCCGTCCCTCGCGCTTTCAATTTTAATTGACAAGCGGGTAAAACCTGCGTGAACTTACTATTGTTTATATTTATACCACTTTCGCAGAACTTGCCTTAAAGTAGACATGGTATTAAGCTTACCTCCCATAAAATTAAATAAATAAAATAAGTTATATCAATAAAAAAATATAAAAAGTTATTAACGTGGTCTGGAACATAATGAGAGTTTTATACCTATGAATTGATACGATGTCATAGTTATAAATGTTTAAGTTGAGATAAAAAGATCATCTAAAATCAAGAATAAGTCAAGAATGATACCGATAAGTTAATAATTATAGTAAGTTTAAATAGTGGCCAAAAAATTTATATTCGTGATATATTGTGTGTAGTACTGACTTTATGTGGTTTTCTAAATAAATACTTTCAAGAGTAAGTTTTTTCTTTAATACGTTCATTTACTTTATATAATCATGACATATAGATATAGATTTAAAATAAGTTTACGTAAAAAGTCGGCCAAAAGTTCGGCTGAAAAACCTGTTTCGGTCGGACAGTAATTATTATTTTTAATCACGCTATAAAGTAGTGCGGAGCATCAAACCAAGCAAAGCTTGAGTTCGTGAGTTACCTGGTGCTGCAGTTTCCGCAGCACGGGCGGCGTGGCGGCCTCGGTGTCGGAGGAGATGGTGCGCAGCAGCAGCGGCGTGTCGCTGCACTCCGCCGCCTCGGAGCTGCTCTCGCTCGCCTCCGCGCCCTCGCCCCCTTGCCTGACATAACGAACACCAATTTTGTACACTTAGGGACATATTATATACATTCCCTTATATCACTTACATAATTTTGACAAGTCCGAATAAGGTATTACACTTCCATAAAAATAATATATTACACATATATTAAAGTATCATAAAAATGATTTTGTAAAAGGCAAACCGGAGAAATGTCTGTTTCTAGTCTTAATAGCAAAGTATTAATTTCATTAAAAAAAAAAAATTAACATTTTCAGTCTTTTCTTCAAATGTCTAAAACGCTAAATTTTATGTGACGTCAGTTCGAATCATTAAAATATTACAATGATTACGAACGCAATGTCATCAAACAATGGCGGCTCTCATTTCCACATGTTTTTTTAAATAATAAACGTGTTATTTACACGTCGTTTTTAGGGCACGACACATACCAACAACAAAATTACCGGAGTAAAAACACAATATTGCATTGAATTATTACTAATTACACCTAAAGAGGCATTTCCTCTCCGAAACTTACGTGTACAAATTAACGTAATAAATTGCTCCATTGTTGGAATCATTCATTTGGTCACCACATAGTTGCTTTAACCGGGTTAAAAAGAAAAAACACCGCAGTGCGGTAAAAACTACAATTGCTTGCTGCTATTTTACCATGTGATTTGAATTTGTATAAATTATCCTATTAAAAACACTAATGTAAAAAAAGGATAAATTTATTACTGTCTACGTAGTTTACAAAAGAATTTGTAAGTGCCCCCATAGGCCTATACATAATAAATTTCATTGAGTTCTAATTGGAGCCTATTTACTTGGATAGGTTTTGCGTAAATGAAACTTGCATGTTTTATTGTATTTGTCTAATCTACTTACCTTACTCAATTCATTATCCTCTTACAATATTTATATATTTAGTTTATTGGTAAAAACAAGCCAAGTAAAATTTTAAACTTAAATTATATTCTAAATTAAATAAATGCTTTGTGTAAATATTTATTCTGTTAAAATTTACCAGAGGTTTATTATTAAGTGGAAAACAATTTAACGTTTCAATTTCATGCATCTAGCTCAAACAGATTTTGAGTTATTAAGGGTTCAAAAGTGGTCCCAAATGGTTCCTGTAAATAATACATATGTTGCTGTGTTGCCAGAGAACTTGGCAACACGCTGCCGTGTGTTTTGATATTAACCCACGATGCATCTATTAATTGGATATCTGTGTCATATACGATATGAGAGAAGTACGCGAATGCTTCAACACAATACACTCAATCTAGCCGCTCAAATGTTCGTTTTAGTCTTAAAACCAGTCATAGTCATCTCATCAGCTTTTCTTATACCACTAATTGACATAGGCTCGTTAACATAACATTTGATTTATGCTTATCTCAGTCGTATGAAATATTAGAACTGGCATAAATATGTTGCTCTTTTACAGATTTAGAAGGGTTTGCGCTATGGTCCCACAAATAGTGGACTGGTAGAATTCATTCATCTTAAAGAAGTATTTTATTAAAAAATATCTGTTTAATTAATGAATATTTTTTTCTCTAAGGAAATATTTTTAACTGTTTAGTTTTCTTATGCAAACTTTTCAAACGTAAGAGAGTACTTATTAGTCGTTTTTTTATGTCGTATTTTCAGCTATTTCTGTCAAAGATAATATACTGACTGTATAAAGTAGTGTATGTTGACGTAGTTGGGCGCGGTGGGCGCGGGCGGCGAGTCGGGCGCGGCGGGCGCGGACGGCGCGCAGCCCGACAGCGGCAGCGTGCTCGTGCCGCTCGACGCGTCCTCCGCGCTCGAGCCCGCGCCGCCTGACACGTCAACATATTGTTTTGTATTATGTTATACATATTGATCTAGCACACACACACACACGCGCGCGTACATACATACACATGATACATACACATAAAAACGTAATCATTTTCCCAAATATCAGTTGCATATTAACGCAACTAGCACACGGTACCGAAAGTACCGTCTTAATTAAATTATGCCACAAATTTACGAAATTTACGAAACTTTTTGGCATACTGTTTGATATGCCAAACAGTACATTTACATCATGACTGATGCATTAAAACTAATTTTATTTTTGAGCATCGTAATATAATTAAAATCACGAATGCTAGTCATGAATGATGCAATTACTTTGGATGCTGAAAGAAAATAAAATAATCAAAGAGCATTAATTGATCATAATTAGGACTAAGTTAGCAATGACAGTTTTGATAAAAGTGAAAACTTATTAAAAATCACTATTATATTAAACTAGAAATCCAAGACGAAAGAAGCATTGCATGATGAAAACTACACCCTTCAAACCATAATACAAATTTTATTGTAATTAGAATTAAATTATTGTTCTGGGATATAGACCAACAAATAACCAGAGGTACTAGTAAATGTACGACATCATAATTCAAACCTGCTTGTATATAAACGTATTCGCCGTCATTTATGTCCACAGGCACTTGGTCATAATAAGGTTCATCTTCACTAGTAGGCACTGCGGCTGGTATGCTTTCTAACGATATAGGCGCTGATTTATCATCGGTGCCCTCTGCCAAGTCTGGAGTGGTTGAAGTAACTTCTTCATCAATGGAGCGTGGGGTTGCCGCTCCACCAGAACGTTTACGTTCGGACGATAAAGAATTAATTGATTCGTAACTTTTAACCTGAAACAAAACATAATTAGACTTTCTAGATCATAGTAATCAATGATGTCAAACAGGAGTCTAATCGACGAGAAATATCGACGAGAATAATATTTATCAATATCAAAATAGAACAATTTTTAAATGATCTACTTAAGTAAGGAAAAATTGCATATTTGAATCATGGGTTTTAGATTAATATAATCAGAAAATTGATACAATATCATTAGTTTCGCCATGACCACGCCATGATCCATGTATCTGCGATGAAATATTGTCAAATAGGAATTCAAAAGCCGCAAATTGTGAGTACCTATAGCAAAAAGATATTAAAATTATATTGAAATCAATGTGATGAACTTACCCTTTCACTAATAGAAGGTGTTGATGCTCGACTGGCAATCGATTCTCGCGAATCGGCGCTACGTATTTTCCTCCCCAAAGAAGAAGGTGGACTGTCTTCAGGAAAACCAGACTCCGGCAAAGATGCCCCTCGCTTGTTGAACACTTTTGGTGGTGGTCTGATAATATTCATAGGAAATTACTAAGGAGCACAAATTTGTATTAACTACAGGACCTTGTAAAGACTAAAGCTTTTTTTAACAGAACTTATTCTTGTCATGATATTTAACCAGAGCAGGTCCCAAAAATTCAAATTAAGTCATTTACGTGTAAATATTAGGTGCATGATTCATTTATGTGTGATGTACTAGGGCTTTGTAACCTTCTTTAAAAGAAGGCTCCATGAATTTGAAAGTACATGATGCAGTAAAAAGAAAATACTGGGTATTGCAGTGCAATAAGATTGTGCTTTATCTCAGGGATATTTTAGAAAATATCCTAATAATTTTAGTTCTTTTTATACGCACATCCACAGTAGGGGTGTACAATCTTGTAAATACACAACATCCATTGTATTCCTCTGAGGCATCACAGTATTAAAGTATTATGATCAAATTCATTGTTAAGAAAAGCTTTCTAATATGCACTCCTAAATAATAAAGTTTTGTGTTACATGTACAAACATGAAAATGGTTAACTTACTTAGGTGGCACTTTCTTTTTGGCAGCTGTGGTTGGGTCTATGGAACTACTTTCAGATGACTGTGGAGACTCTTCAGATTTCTTTGATGCATTCTCAGCTAGCTTCAGACCATTGACTTCGATGACTGTTACAAAATCACCAGCTTGTGACATTGGACGGTTTTTAGCTTGGATTGGACTTGTTTCTACACCTACTGTTATGATAAACATTTAATAATGATAAAAGTAAACATTTAGGTAATGTAAAGATAACTCTTGTTTCATTCAATAAAGTAGCAAATGCCATCCATGGTAACCTATCTGAATTCAACCCCACATAAAATTAGTGTCCAATTTGTGGTCTGCCACTGATATGTTGCTGCCCCCTAAAGAATACCTCGGATTAGTGGATCTCAGTTCAAATCAGAACAAAGCAGCACTTCACACTTATTAGGCATACATAGCGGTAGTTTCTAGAGTGAAATCACAAAGGGTTAGACTTCCATTATAAAAATACTATCTTTACTTCTCAAAAATTGCTCATTATTATTATGCTCATTGTTTCATTAAAAAAGTGTTGTTTAGTAAAATGCATAGTATTAAAAAATACAGATTTAAATGTACATTGAAAAATATATATAGATCTATTATACCATTACTATCAGCATCAATATCAGTTCTCTGGACCACCTCGCTGTTACATCGTCTACGAGCTGCCTCTACCGCCAAGTTGGATGACAGTTCATTGATACACTGATTCACAGAACTACGCTCTGCGAGGTGTGCCGGCTTGTTCCTGAGATGCACCTCTTCACAGTCAGCTTCATTCGAATCATCGCTCTTGTTACTACTCAAGCTCACTTCACTTTTCTTTGACAATGAATCAGTGTTAGATTCCTACAATTAGAATATAATTTATAGCAAAAGCATAAAACTCTATATGCATAGATATGCATGCATGCATATGTAGGAAATTAAAGAAACAATAGTAATAACTTATAAGTTTCCAAATTATACTTTTCTGGACATAGATTCAATATAGGCTAAGAACTTTAAGGAATGAACAACTCATACATGTATTGAGGATAATATTTAATGGCCTTGAATGTTATCATTAAATAAAACACATTATGAACTCTTTCATGAGAAAAAGTAAATATAAGTAAGTATATAAGAAAAACTATGAATAAGTCCCCAATAACAACTATTGTACCAATTCATACAGCAAATATAAACAGGAAACAGAACATTTTTAGTTAGTTTCTAACCAAAATCTTCTATAACCAAAAATATTTATGTATGAATTTTTTATTGATCATTGTGTACCAAATAGTAAATTAACCTCCAACAATTCTTAGAATTGTTATAATATGCCTAGCCTGTATGTGTATTAGGATGATTCATATGGCATAATAAACTATTTATGTAGGCACAATGAGTGATTTAAATCTGTTATAGCTATAAATTCATTATGCACACATGACTACTACTGTTATCATAATATTTCTGTATTTACTTTTGTATTAATGCAATATATAACAAATCATATTATTACGTATTCCAATAAGACAAGGACTTTGTCAATTATATTAGAGATTACAAATTGAGCATATCAAAGATAAAGTGTACTAATACAAACATTGGATGTTTACAATTAGCTAGCAATCTACGGATACCAATCCACGTATCGATAAGCTGTTACCTGTTTGATATCTGCAGTCTTATCGTCCCCACCAGCGCCTGATGGCGGTGTTCCCCTGCTGCCATGAGACGTCGCCTTATGCTTCTCCACATCCGACAATAACGTCTCTAAGTACTCCACGTAAAACTCCTCCTTCTCCAGCTCCTCTCTAAGTATAGCCACTTTCTGTTTATGTTTAGCCAAATTGGCCCTGACATCTTCTTCCCAAGCGGCTGGCAAAGCACTCTCTGGAAAACGTTGCACCCACACACGCTGGAAATCTCCGAAGACGCTCATCTCTCACAAAACGATTTCATGACAATTTTATGTTACAATAATCAGCAATCACAGTTTTATTACTACTTCTCAATTTAAAAAACGTATCAGAAACTCTGTCATCGCAAACGCATTTTTTTTATCTCATTTATTTTTTAATTCGCTTCATGTCATGAGTAAAGTGTAAGTAAGTCAATGGAAATCAAAACTTCAGGCTAAGACATAGATATTTTCTTACAATTAATTTGGAAATTGTCTGTTAAAACATACATTATAAACACAATTTACACAATAAATAAACAATACTTTTAATATCTTTTTGTTATTCTATTATTTTTTTAACTTTATAAAAAAATATATCACAATAAGTAATCTGTATTCCTCAAATAATGTAGCCATATTTGCAAATAAATTATCAATAAATGAAAATTAAAACCAAGTTTAATAACTAACACTTAATATTTATTACATGGACATGATTCGTTGCTATATTCGTTGTAATAGATAAATATGTCTTTCATTTTTTATGCATACTGCACATTAGTTTCCAATTTAAAAAAAGAAAATCTGTCAAAATTTAATGTTGTCTTTTGTAAAATTGTAACATTTTATATGCTAAATCGATTAACTTCAAAAATGACAAGTAATTGAAGTTGCGGACGACATTTCAAAAATCCCATATTTATTTTGTGAAATAAATTGAAAATATTCTAGAATTTATAGTGATCTTCAAATATGGATAAGCATCAGATAAAGTCCGTTCTAGATGGACTCAAATCTTCTTCATCCTCGCGTATTCAGGAAGCCCTGATTAGGATAAAGAGTAAAATAATTACGAATGAAAAGGGCATAAAGCTTTTTAGAGATTGCGGAGGTTTAGACTATTTAGTGCCACATCTGCGTAAGCCTAATGAAAGGATTCTAGATATATCCCTAAGTATCCTTGGAAATGTATGTTTAGAAGAAGAAAGCAGTTTACTGGTGAGTTGAGAAAGTTATATTTTCTAAGTTGGATCTGTCCGTTAAGTAAATTATTTTTCTATGGATTTTGTTTAATTAAAGAATATTTTATGTATTTAAGTCTCAAGGTTAAAACCTTGAGACTTAAATACATAAAATATTCTCCCCGAGTCTCAAGGTTAAAACCTTGAGACTTAAATACATAAAATATTCTTTAATCTCGCTCAATTTGAAAAAGAAAAAATTGCACATAAGACTACTAATACCAAGAGAGTAGTGCACTCTTTGCACAAAAACTTATAGTTGTTATACAGTTTGATAAACGAATGTTACATTGTTTATAATTGCCTTTCTGTACCTTTTTATGAATACTGCATTAGTGGATGGAGTGTGAGATTAATTTGAAATAATATTTATGTATAAGTGTTACAAATTACCCACAATGTAAAACAAGACTATGCCAACAATGTCAGATGTCTATGTCAGAAAATGTGCTATTGTTATTAAATGAAATTATGTCAATTCAACCTCATTTATTCAATAGGTGTTTTTTCAAGGACTACAAATTGAATGCTCAGATGAAAATACATATAAAACCTTTGTAGTAGATAGAACTTGTTGTCAAGTTATGCATGTTATCAAAAATAAAATATACCCTATTGAGAGTGAGAACTATTCATGATAGACTATTTGATATTGATTGAATTTGATTTGGTCTTAATTGTGGTTGACTTTCAACTACTGCTACAGACCACTATTATACATAATAATATATATGTCGGAACACGGAAAAAAGGCTGATAGCCAAAGGGCTGGATCACATCAGAAGTGATATAATGGGAATATCTTATTATTCACATATTATAGCAATAAGAGCTAAATGTTATGGTATATATGGCTAAATGGGCTAGGATGGCTTGTTGAAACAGATGGAGGTACATGCACCAAGACGATTTCAAAGCAAATGCATAGTGAACGAGGGCTCACACCCTTTTTATAGGAGTAGCAAGTAGATGGGTGATCATTCGATATTGTCCGACACATGTAGGTGCTTGTGACATCATCTGTCACTGACCTATATTTTCTAAAGTATGTAAATTTATGTAATAGTACTACTATCAAATATTTTAAATCCTACATAACTTTTACCTATTTATCTATACTTACAATATTTTTTGTCTAATATAATTTCAGGTGGGTAGATTAAACATATTTGGACCTTTGGTCACTATACTACAGACTGTGAGCCGAGACAGTATTATTGGGAGAGCCTGCCGTCTAGTTGGTAACTTAGCACAAAAGCAGGTTAATGCTGAAGGCTTACACACACATGGAGCTGTGATGGCTCTCATCAATGTCATTGAAAAAAGAGATAAGAACACTTCCTATCCCACTCTGGCTATGGCTGTGAGAGCAATAAGGTAAAATTTCACACTCTTTACATAATAATTTGGCTTCCATATGTTTGTGTCTAAAAAATCAGACAATGTGTTACATATATTAAAGTGGTAGAACAAGTATGAACTGCAAGGTAATTTTCTGTATAAATGTTATAAAAAATAACATTTCTATAAATGCATTTTGTAATTTTTTTTCCTGAAGTCATCAAAACTGGGCTAAGTTGAGCTGACAGTCAAAATAAGCCATTACCATACTATAAAATGTCATAGACATATAAAAGAACAAAGCTTTTAAATATACTCATAACAAAAACTATACTGGTTTCACTTTTAGTAAGTAAACAGTAAACATTAATATAAATTTACAGATAAGTAAGTAAAAGTAAATAAATCCTCATGTTACAGACAACTATGGATGGTAATCGATAAAAGGGATGAAATGTTAGGTTTAAATGCAGTACGCACTGTATCTGTTCTGCTCACAGTGGAGTGTGAATCCGCTGGTGTAATAAAATCTTCAAATCAAGATAAAGTAGCAGATCGGCCGAAAAAATCTCAGGAGGAATTGATCACTGGAATTCTGAAATGCTTAGGCTACTTCACTACATATGCTAACCCTCATTGTGCAGAACAGGTATTATTCATAAGCACTTCTACAATCATAGCCCCCTCACTAGCATTTTTCCTGTGTCGTGAGTACCATGGACACACAAAGGCGAATATACAAACACCCAGACTCAGAACAGAAATATAAACTCATTATTCAGATGTCTGTCTGGCCGGGGATCGAACGCGGGACCCACTGTATGTTAGACCGGTATGGTGACAGCTCCTCCATGTGGCGACCCACATTATTTACGAATTATACACAGTTACACTAGTCTGTTTACTAATGAAATTTAGTGAAAAAATCACAGCCTGATGTGTAATTTGCATTTTATGGTGATATGAAATAGTATATATGCAACAGGAATGGTTATTAAAGGGAATCACTCTTTAATTATTATTTATAGACTATGTTTGCTGAAATTTTGAGTCCCTTTTGTGTTAGCTTTCAATATATTGCGTATGGAAATTACTATAAATAAATATAGACCAGTACCTTAACTGTTGCATTTTTGTTCCTATCTATCATAATATATTGAATTAAAGCTCGAAGTCTGTATAGCATCTTATATGTTTTTTTTTATGATATTTTTTTATATGATAACCTGCATTAAAAAAGGAAGCATTTATATGGACACTGATAAGTAGTAAAATTGTTGTCTTATCTATTTGCCAATTTCAAATGTTTAATTTATGATTAACATATCATATATATTTTTTTACATTATATACATTACATTATATTTTATTCCACAGATCCAAGGTGATGGCAGAGGCTATCAATGTTTAGTAGCCTTAACCAATACTTACGAGAGTTTAGCTTTGAAATGTCTTATGAATCTTTGTTATCTATCTACTTGCCGACCGCTCCTGGGCACTGCTGGATTTGTTGAATGTCTTGTTGGGATATTAGAAAAATTTTCAGGTAATTATTTCATGTATCAAATTTGTATGTTAGATAAGGGGTTTGTCTAATGTGCAGGTGCCAAGTATTCAACGATACTTATATTAATATATGAGCATTGACGCATCGGAGGCTAGGGGACCAAAAGCCTCCCCACCATGTGTAAGTGCAAGTACTTAAGGTCCTCCGCCGAATAGAACCAAATTATCTTCAACAAAACAAAAGCATCTTCCTTATTTAAAGTTTCTTTCTTCATCAATTTTTTTCAAAGTGTACCTTTAGCTGGTCAAGCCTTTTAATCCTGGATCCGTAAATGTATATTTGATCCTCAAGCATTTGAATATTACATTTGATATTTGTAACCAATTCTGAGCAAGTAAATGCCCATCCATATTTGCACAAATTCGATTTTTATGTGTATTATTCAACATGGTTTTAGAATCTTCGTTATGGCCAGACGGAGCTGCAAAGGCACTGTCGCATCTCAGCGGAGACTCTGTGAATCGGGCGCGTCTGCGTCACTGCGGAGGCCTACGATTACTCATAGCGGCGGCGAGGGACAACGCCCATGCGATGCCGGCCTTACTTCAATATGTGTTTGATGACATTGGTATGCATGTACCTACATATTTACTAATCTTAAGGAATAATATATTGATATTGTATATCATCTGTAATTTGAAATACTTTCTTAAGTTATTAAAGTTTATAGGACTCTTTTGGAGGTTCATACCAAAAAGGTAAAATCGGACCCTATTACTATCACCAGGCTGTATTTCATGAACCGTGATAGACTCTAAACAGTTTTCTTTAGAAATTTTCACAGATAATGTATTTCAATTGTCGCTATAACAACAAATACACCATAACATGTCGTTATAAAAACAATAAAATAAATATATAAGGCATGCAACAATCATGATTTTTTGCTCAATATGAATAATAAGGGCAACAGGTAGATGCTTGAAATATTCACAGAATATTTAGTTATATATTGACTTTAAAAATAAATAATTAAATCAAAATAAAATAAACATTTAAGGCGGGCTCCCATACAACATATTATGGTACGGTACCCTTCGTGCGCAAGTCGGACTCGCACTTGGCCGGTTACTTGTTCGTAGTGTAACCTATGAATACTTCAACAAAGAACTTGGTTACATATGCGCGTTCATGGCTTGCAATACCCACTTAATATTAGATGAAGCAAATGTTTCCAGCTTATTACTGTTACACAAAAAATATCACGAATCAGCGTCTATTTCTCAGTACTACGTGCTACAAATCATTGATCCTTGTTACCATTTTGTTTGAAAAGTATTTCTTGCAAAGTGCCTTGCAGTACACGGCTGTTGGTGGGGGGCCACTTAACCTGCGCCTAGCTGTGCCTAGCTGGTACCAATAAACGTTTTCTGAACTAAGTCTCTGTCACATGTCATTCAGTACAATGTGTTCTTCTATTGTCGCTATTATGCCCATTGCTTATTTTTGATTTTATAACAATTTCAGCATTTCAAATCCTCATCAATGAAGGCCTTGTCGGACTACTCACAGATAAACTTGTTAATTACCTCAATACAATGGAATATGAACATAACAGTAAAGAAATCGAACCTGAAAATAAATTAAATGTAGAGCCTGTAATGCAAGTTACTGCATCTCATCTTAAAAGTAACACAGAAGGCCTGTTAAAGAGACGAAGGCAAGCTTCCCCATCAACTGCTGGAGATGAATTAAAGGTCGTAATAGAAAGGGACAACATGATTGTGGGGTTTCTTGATAATGTTGTCAGCGATGCAACAGATGACAGTCAAAGCGGCGATGAAAATGGTCAGTCGTTTCGCAAATGTTTGAAGAGGTCTAGGGACTTGTCTCCTGAGACATCTAAAAAGGTAATTATTCTTTTTAATCATATTCTAGATCATTACTGATTATATTAAGTATTGTATTGCATATTGTATTACAATTAAAAGGTATAAAATCATAGGTAGCTATGCTGGGCATGCCTTGAATTCGTACCTGTTGCTTGTCCTTTTCACTCGACTGCGTCAGAAGGGGTGTAATGTTTTTAGAGCGTATATATGTTTGTTTGTTTGTATTTTTGACGAAAACTCATATTAAGCGTTAAATTTAATGTATCGTTATGAACAAAAAAATCATTTTGAGCGGTCGGTTTGTTGTTTTAATAATTTTAACAATGTTACTAGTTACTTTAAATTCTTACCACTTGGTAACCACTTACACATCATTTAAACTTGACAAGTGTTCCTTACTTTAAACGTGTAATGTTGACTTTTACTTTTCAGAAAACACAAGTTATAAAGATGGCATCAAAAGATTGGTCAGCTGGAGTATATTGGGAACCTAAGAGTCCAGAATGGCCATCTACCTCGCAACAATTGCCTCGTGTTATGAGTCCTGATAGACTTGATCATTGCCCTGTTTCACCTTACTCAGATAGCAATAATTCTGCCTTCAGCCCTGAATACCGGTCTAGTTGTAAACGCGCCAGGTGGGATTGGAGTCCTGAATCTGGCTTTAGTACGGGCGAGGGTAGCTCTACTTCACTGTCTTGGGCGGAATATCCATGGAGTCCCGGCAGTTCTGCAAGTCCCATGTCTCCATTTAGTGTTAATGATGGTATATTTTTTATTATAGTAATAACTTTAGACAATTCGTTTGATAATGAGGAGTAAATCTAACATAATGTGCTCTTAAAATCAATAGATGATAATACCAGCTAAAATTAGCACCAATTGCTATACTACAAGATATGTTGCACTAACCAGACTGAAATAATCAGTCAAAATTACTTTTGATGGAAAACGAATTATTTAGTTGAAGCTGCTTTTAACCAGTTCAATTAAAAACTAAGTAATAGATGTACATAAATTTATTTGTTGTTTCTTTTTCACCCCGCTGCAAAGGATGCAAGTGGGACGCGCTTGAGGGCGCATTTGTCATAATCGCTCTTTCCAACTACATTTTGATACTTTTTTTTTATAATATGGAAGCAGCAAACGAGCATGCAGCACACCTGATGGTAAGTGGCTACTGCCGCCCATGGACATCTGTAATCAACCCTAGGTAAG
>DWTU01000140.1:0-22044 GCA_018251515.1 Cecropterus confusis | reverse complement strand
GTACGTGCGTCGGACAATATCGAATGACTGCTGCTGACTTGCAAATATCTTATTCCGGGATTTTTTATGGTATAGGCGTTTCCAATAGGATACGTAATTTAAGGTACCGCAAAAGTTAAGCGACCAAATATGTTTTAGAAGCACTACTGTTGCTAGCTTTATCCATCGTTTCTTAAGTGTAAATGGTGTAAGGAGGTATGTTTTAGAAGCACTAATTCTACCGTTGTTGTCTATTGTTTCGAAATGGTGTAGAGAGGTAAATATTTGAGAAGCTCAGTACTGCAGCAACTAGGATGTTGAGATACGATTAACATAACGTAGTGCAAGCACAATTTAAACCGCGACGTAATGAGCGCTGGATCGCTTACAGCGCAGTAAGCGCTTCCCGCGGGATAATGTTATTCCGTATAATTAAAGCGTTAGCTCTAGCTTCTTGGTGGTATACTAAACAACTGTCTTTTCATGTTAATAGGGTTATGTATTTGCTTAATTATTGTATGTACTTGTAGTAGTATAACACCTTCGGTGTTTAATGCGATGAGTACATGAACGACATTATTTTGCAATGAATTTGGAATCTATTCATTGTAATATTAGAGTTGATATCCTATTGAACTTGCAAAGTTATTATAATCTTTTCTTCTAAACTTGTTTTGGGATTAACAGCTATTAAGGTTTAATTTAGTTAAATGTAACATGTCCCCGGTAGAAAAACCACTATTTTTAACTGTCAAAATGCACAAAATGGCTGCCTTTAAAAATATCATTTCAGTAAGTAAATTAATAAATAGACTATTTCTTTAAATACTATACTGAAAAAATATATCATCTCTGCTCTGTAGATAAATTGTTTTATTATATTTTTTTATTTATAATTACACACCAGCAAAATACTATTTAAAAGAAAATACAGTTACAATAATTTTGTAAAATAAACAATATTTTGATGTTAATAAAATTAACATTAAATTCCCCCTGGCTTAAATGGAATCGTACCACTGACCATATGAATATTAAATTTGTTAGTAACTAGTTTAGTACGACTGTTATTGTTATGTGGTATCTAACAGATACCTAGACATCACTTGTTTACCTTAAGACTTAGACGTAACAAAAGTTTCAGTACTAGTATCTGCGTTCTCATATACTTATAAACAAAACAGACTTACCCACGTAACGTAAATGGGGAAGCGTGTTATTGTTTGATACGGAGTAAACTGTAAACAATTATTGGTATGGTAATGTTGACTACTCACTGTCGCGAACAGGCTTATCGTATAATAACAGTTTGATATTCGAATATTTGTCTCGAATATCAATATCCTTAGCACTAGTTTATTACGTTTCCTAAAAACGAGCACCGTTTTGTTTTCACCCATTAATTGTATGGGCGAAACGGGTGAAAAGGTAAAGGGTAATCGTTTAGAGGAAACGTAAAAACTCGTACTAAGGGCACTGAAGCACACCACAAAGCCACACCGCGGTATTCCTAGCGGACTTCACTACAATTTAAGCAACGACGAGCGCGATTGGAAGTTAGATGGGTGACCGCTAAGCCTCATGGTTATTCAAAACACCTGACTCGGATTGGCCACTAACTCGTACCACCTCAGATAACACAACAACGTATTGGAGGACACTCACAGCCTCCATCAGTTGTGGGAACAGTCCCATGACCATCTTAATAAAATAAAAAGGATCGCAGCCAGCCAGCCTCAAATAACCCCATTATCATTACAAATACGCCGTGCTGCAATCACTATCTAAACTCAATCTAATCTATTGAGCATGAGTCTTTGCTTACAATTGGCGGTCTGCTATGCTATTCCATTGCGATTTGATAGGGAAATGTTAGTGGTCTGTCAGTTTTTTAACGCTTTAAGCCATTCGTAAGACATTCAGCAAGATTTTCATTCAGATTAAACACTACTTATCCGGTTTTGATGGAATCTGGCACATGGGCACTCTGGTTTATGATTTGTATTAACACATAGGTTACTCTTTACTGTGGTAAATGACTGAAGCGGGCGAAGCCGCGGGTAAAGCTTCGTTATTTATAATTTATCGTATGACAAGAACTACGTTACCTTTTTCGTTATAAAAGTCAGGTACTCATTGATAATAATAAAAATTGAAAACGAACTCTGGCTTTTTTGCAAATACGTGTTACGGATTTGTTCTTAAAATAATAAATTCTCGTCTAGAGATCGCGAATGCTTAAGACATAATAATAAGTTGAGGCTCCGGGACATGTTTACGTTGTTTGGAACAAGTCTTCAGCGAGACAAGCTCTCCTGGGCGCTCTTTGTTTACATTAAACCTGTCCTGTTCAGCCCTGTCCGCGAAAACGACTCATCCGTTTATCTGTTTAAATTTATGAAGAATATTCATGTCGTCTTTTTGTAATTTTCTTTTATTATTTTTCGTGAATACTAATGTCGTACCATATTATTTGCTTTCATTAACCAAGGCCTGATTTACATAATCCGTAACGCTTTTTAATGCATTTCGTTGAAATCTACCTTATCCCTATTGTTTTGGATTGTATAAAGTCGTTTACAAGATTTTAAGATTAACAAACCACTGATCGAGCAGTACTACACTAACTTTTAAAAATAACTATTTATAGTTATTTTTTTTTTTGGCAATCCATTATTGTCCGACCGCTGGGCACGGGTCTTCTCTCAGAATGAGAGAGTTTCAGGTCATTGTCCACCGCGCTGGCCAAATGCGAATTGGTAGACTTCACACACCTTTATCAACTTTTTTTTGAAGAACTCTCAGGTGTGTACGTTACCTCACGATTTTTTCCTTCACCGTAAAGCAGTAACAATTAACTTCTAATACGCATAACACATAATTTTAGGAAAATCAGTGGTGCCTAGGGTTCGAATCTCGGACCCTCGATTGAGAGGCCATGTTTCAATCATTCGGCTATCACTGAGGGAAAATTATCAACGTCACATTACCCTTAGCAACTACAAAGAGAAATCGTCCACGTACACTGCCTTTGAAATTTTTTTATCTTAAGGATAATATTCCCTTTTAGATCAAAATAATACACAAAACTGATTTTAAATAATCTTACCGAATAATCATCGCACCAGATGGAGAACCAGTTGACATCCTTCAGGGTCTTGCCATCGGGTAGGGACAGCGTGATCCCCTCCCCGCGGTATCGGTGCAGGGGGCCCGTCGCCCCGCGCTCATCGCGCAGTCTGATGGCCCCCGTCGCACTAGGAGCCTTCGAGGTGCCCACGTAGAAGTAGGCAGCTGGAACAAAAGGTGAAGCTTTATATTGTGTGTCAAGATCATCTTTATTATCAGACTGAAGTAACAAACGAGCACGCAGTCCACATGATGTAAGTAATTACTGCTGCCCATGAACATCTGTAAGCAACTTCATATAGAAAGGGCGTTTTATTTCGATCGAGAAGTCGATCACAGATGCGTTGCCATTCACGAAAACAAAGAAAGTGGCCTCATATATAAGTGAGCCAGTAACCACACCCTTCCACCAAAACTGCTAGAACTAGAAATAGGAGTGCCGGCGTACCTCCACGGTGAAACTACTCTGTTTCTACAACCTAGTAAAAATCATTATTATCAAAAACAACTTCTACTTCATCAACAAACCTCCGATAAACATTCGATAAAGTCTTTTTTTTCTGCCAATAAACGGGGTACGTGCAGGTACGAGTTAGTTCCACCACGTTGGTCAAGGTAAAATTTTAATAACGTTACTTCCAGCAAAGTGCGTATAGCGCTGCAGCTTGTCTTTATCATACCTCGTCTACTATGAACTTAAGTATATAGACAAATTTATAATCCTTATAATTATTAATGTTTTATAACTTGGAAGTAGTAAACGAGCAAGCAATATAACTCATGGAAAGTGACACCTGATGGACACCTAACTATCGTTGTAATCAACCCAACATGGTATCAGAGCAATACTCGAGGTTGACCACAGAAGCGTTTCTACCCCTTGAGGAATAACTTCGAACGCTCCATATAAGTATGTCTCCGTTACCACATTCTTCAGAACTCTACATACTTATGCAAGGCGTTCGAATTTAGTGATCAGGATTAGCAATGCCCTGTGGTCGATCTCAGATAGGATTCTAATCTTATCTGGGATTGATCAAAGACGTTCATGGCCAACAGTAGCCCTCACCATCGATGGTTTGCATGTTTGTTTGCCGCTACCAAGATATGTATTACGAAACATTAGGGTCGATTGTCGGGTTGACTATTTACCTGTAACTCTCTTTACCTATTTCCATTATGCCAGCATATGGAATATGATTACAGCATCAAATAATCATACTAGCCAAATTCAGCTAATAGGGCTGTCAGGCTTAGCTACGTTCTAGTTTTTTTTCTTTAGCCTCGAGACCGATAAACAATAAAAGCAAAGTGTAAAGTTCCCGGCTCCTGACGCCGATCGGCGATTTGAAAGGCAAATGCGAGGAACTTTGTGAGATGTAAACGAGGCGGCACGTCAAGCAGCGCTGCAACCAATTCATCATAACTTTACGTGTTCTTTGTATGGGCTATTGTATTCTGTTTTATCTTTAATGTACGTTGATAAGGATAGGTATCAAAGCGTCTTTTATATTTACTTTTTGTTTTACGATCTTTTTTTAGCTTTTAGGTGCAAATTAGGAAAAATATATGTATTTACTTTTTGTTCTAATTTGCTGAACTCTAAATAGATTCACTTAGTTGCAAAATTGCGAAAAAAAAATCTATTTTAACCACATTCAAAAATACGCTTAAAATTTCTCACTAGCAATCATCAGTTGTGTTTTATAATTTTGATACCTATTTCTTATTCATGTGTTGTTGTTTAATCAGGATCTAATGACCAAATGGATCATCAAAGGAAAGCTAATAAAACTAAAATCTGCCTCAGATTGTCAGACGAACTCTTCAAAATACATTCGCAAAACATCGACGGCAACCAACTTCTCGATTATGCAGCCAGACTTCGTCGCGCCGTCGTTAGCAGTTTGGCACGCTTCCCGACGCTTCACGAAGCATTGAAGTACACTTCGGATTGAGGCACTGAACTTCCATATTAGAATATTGAAGCAGGATCTAGAAAGTTTGACTCTTTCATACTTTTTCAACGATTGCATTCATTAATGGCTTCTACATTGAAACTTAGATAAAACAGATTTTGGGTAATAAAATTCAAGGGTATTAGTGTCAAGAGGGAATCATTTTAGCACGGCATTTAAGAGTTTGGAAACGAAACTCTATTTAGTTTTAAATGTTTTAACTTTTACGGCGAACCTTTTTTAAATTGTTTAAAAATTATAATTTTACTTTTGATGAACTTAAAGATTTTTTCAAGACTTTCCTAACAACACCAACAGTTTCTTGCAACACCGTCCTATGCAGATGGAATTTTTTGAAGTTTTTGTTATGTCATATAAGTCAATAAATTTAAAATGCGAAAAATATAAAGATATGAAGACGTAGATCTATCGTAGAATAAGACAAAAAATAATTGAGAGCAAAAAACTGGACCAAAATTGCAAAATTTGTTAACGAACGAACTTTGGAAAGGAAACGAAATTTGTTTATAATTAATGCAATAAAATTTACTGTTATGGCAATTAATCAAGCGTGGGAACTAGTGAAAGTGAGCGTATCTCCATTGAAAAACAAGCCTTATTTTACTGGAAGAGGTATGGAATTTACTCAATGAAGCAGTTATCAAATCAATTTATCATTTAAACTTAGGGCTTTAAGCTCAGATTTGTATGCTACAGTAACAAAATGATGACACAAATCATTTCCAGTGCTAGTTGATTAGTCAGTGAACAGATTTGAGAAGTTAATCAATTTTCAATAGTACAGGATTTTGAAGCAAAAGTGACAGTATTGAGAATTAATGCATTTTTACTATATTTCTTTATGACATTTGTTTATAATATGGAAAGTGTAAATTATTAATTATTGTTATGTTGTTTTACATCTTACTAATATCATAAATGCGAAAGTTTGTTAAGATGTATGAGTGTTTGTCACTCTTTCACGCAAAACTATTTATTAGATTTGGATAATATTTAGCATACACGTAGTTTAAGACCTGGATTAACACATGGGATTCTCATAACATGGTAAAGTCACTGAAGCGCTCGGAACCGCGGGAAAAAGCTGGTTTTATAATATACTAAAACACTTTAAAAATCTAAAACTTCCGATACGACTTACTGTTATATTTTTCGCAAGTAATTTCCTCATCGCAGGGGTTGGGCGGGGAAGGGAGACTACGACGGAAAAATGTAATGTAGCGTGCGTTGCAACCAGCTGCGGTTGGTTATTTTTTATTATTTTTCGTCCCCACCGAGCATCCTATCAACAATACGCATTTTTAGGAAACAAGCACGTAATCCATTTACTAGTAAGTGGTTACTTGCGCTATCTGCTATGAACACCAAATAGTTACATAATCATACGTGAATAGGCACGACAAGAAAAAATACTTTAGTTTCATTTGAAGAATGTTTCAACTGTTCATGTAAGTGTATATTTCCCTATAGTACAAAATAAACAGGAAATTATTATGAAAACCAAAACCCGACTGATGAAACTAAAATTACTAATTTAATAATTTATTTAATATAACGCTTTTGGGAGTTTGACATAAAAGTGTTACAATATACATACTTTTGTAAAGAAATTTACATACGGTCGAAAAACATCACCATCCTTCTGACAAAGTGGGGTAAAACTAGCATGCTGCTAGTATGAGGCCGAAGTCGAAACGCGGTGTATGTAGGTTAAGTATTTTCTATCTAATTTTTGTCTTAATAAGTTAAGGCTTCAGCCGTAAGACGATAATCCATTATGGAAGATTGCCTATAATTTGAACCGTCAATCAATGTAACAAGTTCGGAAGAAAGTGCCCTAAATTCTATGATGAATCGATTTTGTGCCATTTTTCAAATAGATAATTGGATTTATGTTGCAAGGTTTTTACTTAAACTTGGCACGACATAAGAGCGGGAGGAATGATCAAGAATATGGCTAAACTTGATGTTGCTGGTAAATAATGATAAAATATCCAAGGTTCATTAACAACAATAAAAGATACGTGTATAATTTGATAACTTTCCATAATTATAAAGTTTATATATAATTGTTCACTTTTTCTTCAGAATGTATTATTATATTTTCTACCTTTTACGACATGCACGTGAAAATAATTTGATCTAAGTAGCTCTACGTATACTGATAAAACATTTATTTACGGGCGATAAAGTTAGGTCAACAATTATCCCAAATAATTAAAGTATAATTCAGTACAGATGATACGCAGCCATCTTTAAATAGTGAAAAATATCGAAATCAAACGTATCCTATAGACTGACCAGTTAAATAAACTACATCCATGTAAAATTTCAAGTAAAACGGACCAGTGGTTCGAGTTACACACAAAGACACAAACACACATCATCTCATTTTTATATATTAGTATAGATATAGATATTTTATGTAATCAGTAGAAAAAAATCAAATTTATTATTGTAGTTTCGATAACGTTTAATATTTTTGAACTATCTTCTTATGTCACTTGGGGAATTTATTATTTTTTTTTTGCGACGTATACTGAGTCCTACATGAGCGCTGATTCCCCTTCAAACTATGTAGTAAACTAACATTTGATTTAAATTAATTTTAAAACTTTCATTGACGTAGAATTCCGGCGAATATTTGTTATTTTTTATTGGGTAAAATATATAACCCTACGCTGTTTAATATTATTATAATACCCAATAAAAAAACACATAGATGCAAAGTACTCGTAGTATGTTTTCTTCCATTTATTTGCGTGTGTGACGTAAACTGAAATGACTGTCAGTACAGGGAGACAAGCTATTTCCCGACTCGAGATTTTGCGGCGAAACGCCTGTTGTTCTAAAACTTGGAAACTCGGCGTTAGGTACTTTGTGGAACACGTGTATTGTTGTATAAACCCGTACAGTTTAGTTTGGAATATTTTGTCGTCTTAGCATTCTTGTATACCTACTTTATGTAATCTAGGTATACGAGCGGATGAAGACGCTCAACAACAAAGTAATTTAAATAAATTGAGTTTGGCTGAAGACTGAAGTAGCAACCGAGCGTGACAAACCTGATATACATCTATGGCAAACTTGAATATGTTATTGAAGTAGCAACCGAGCGAGCATTCAGATTGTAGGTCGTAGTCACTCCTACTGTTGGCATTTCTGAGGACGTAGATGATCGCCACCTATGTAAGTCCTATGTATCCATGCCCTTCCATCGTAACACAGAAATAAAGAAATGTGTGTGGCCGTGGTATCTTCCCGATTTTGTCGTTGCCTTTTTATATATGGAGGGAAAGTTGCAGGTATTCTCCTAATGCAGTATTAAAATATTGGTACAAATATTAAAAGGACTATGATAAGTTCGACGAAATAGGGCGTACATAGGATTCAAAGATGGTTCTCCAAGTAAAAGAATATTTTTTTTATAATTTGGAAGTATTAAACGAGCATGCAGTCCACATGATGGTAAGTGACCACTACCGCTTATAGACATCTGAGATTTATCCCAGATTAGATGTAAGTCTTACCTATGATTGGCCACAGATGCGTTGCGTGTTCCGGGGTTTTGTACACTTAATTGGGACTCCTCGGATAGGTATGTCTCCCTTAACTTCAGACTAGAACGCAGCAGCTTTTAACAATGCTGTTCTGAGGCAGAAATAGGTGTGACAGCGCTTTCAGAGTAGGACCATAAAGAGCTCTACTAGCTACTGCCATCAAAAGCTCTCTTTCCTTTTAATGTTTAACAGATTTAACGAACACGTTATAAATATATTTATATATACGAAGTAACCAATATTTCATGAAACATTTTATGCAGTGATGTAAATATTATGTTAAAATATATCAGTTTTTGAGCTTATGCTAATGACGAGAATTTTCCCGACAGGGACAACGAAAATTCAAACTAGCACCTACTTTCAATATAGTCAATGAAATTTCTATATCATAAGATAGTGCTACAATTTTCAATAACCAATGATCTCATTGATTGGATCTGACCGATAAATCGAATAATGCCTGCCTAAAACAAAATTACGCAGACATGTCAGGTCATGTATTTTTCAATTGTTTTTTATATTACGGCAAAGACATACCAATATAAAATACTAATAATGAGCCCTTTACACTTACATCCATAATGCCCAGTTAAAAAAAATAGTTCCAATAACGATGGCTCAACCTTGTTTTTTTTAACACTTGAAGTGTAATGAGCCAATTCAAATCTAACAAATACATAATCAAACTGTTAAGCGGTTCAGAAGATATGATGTAATAAAGAAAATTACAAACATTCAAATAAATAGACAAATGAATGAGCCAAAAACATAATCTTTCCATGCAGTGGTGTTAAAACGAGCTGTTTTCTGGCACATTGCAGATATTGCGGCGAAACACTTGTTATTTTAAAACGTGGCAAACGTACTGGTACTTTATGAGACACTTGTCGTTGTGAAGCGTGAAGCGACGAATATACCACTGCACTAACATCAAACATTCATACTCCATATTCAACGTGTTCTTTTCAATATATTCGAGACAAATTTAAGGTGGTGGAACTATTTGTGGTTTGGCTGGCGGCTCCATCTGCACATCTTTTTCTGCTTTATAATAACAATTTCGCGCTGCTATGTTTTGGTTTGAAGGGTATAGAGACAAAAGCATTCTAAGTCCTCGGGGTAAGCAACGCATCTGTTGTCGACCTTAGGGAGGATTATAATCTTATCCAGGGTTAGCACTTCCAGTCTTGTGGACAATCTTCGTTAGTTACTTCTTTACTATAAAAAAAGATATGAAGGAATATATTAAACAGAAACATAAATGTTTTCTACACTCATAGCCCCACAATAGGATTTTTTTCCTGTGTCGTGGGTGCCATGGACACACAAAGACGAATACATAAACACCCAGACCCAGAACAGAAATATGAACTCGTCATTCAGATTTCTGTCTGGCCGGAGTTCGAACCCGTATAAAATGGTTAAGTGCCAAATGCAACTCAAAATAATTGCTAGCTAGAAACATTTACGGCTACTGCTAGATCTTTCCTTATTAACCACCCGACTAGGATTAATCCTTCGTTAGTATAATATGATTATAGATGAATATTTATTTATTCATAATAAATAAATATCTATTAATTTATAATCACGGGGCTGGGTATGAAATCAATATCTATTGAAGTACAAACGCATCACCGCAACACATTTACATTTCATCGCAAATAGGACTAAAGTTTTATTTAGGATCAATCCCATAAGTTGTTATATCCGAAGACTAAGTTTTTATTTTTATAATATTGAAGTAGCAATGGAGTATGTAGTTCAACTGATAGTACGTGGCTCCTGTCGCCCATGAACATGAGGTTGGCCACTCCTGAGGACTAAGTTGGAACGCCTCGGATAAGTATGTCTCCCTTACCACGCCCTTCAGACCAGAACACAGCAGCGCATAACGTTATTAGGCAGACGATCATTTGTGTGACGATGGTGCTTCCAGAGACGTGCCACAAAGGGTTCTAGCACCTTCAAAATGTTTCAAAAAGTTGGAATGATTCCTGTCACTATCTTTCATGTATTCTTTATTATTATTCGTAATAGAGAATCAAGAATAAATTGCTGTGGTCTGAAATCGATTCGCATTTAAACCGGATTCATGTATGATTTAGGTAATGCGTTAAATATGTTCCGAACTCAATTTTTCTAAACAAACTTAAAACGGAAACCAGTTAAATATTTAAGAGGATAAGCTTCCTCTCGTGCAATAAATATGATTGTATTGTACTAAAGTTATTTGTGGAAAGCTGGAGGGCAGTTCAATAAACGATCTCTCTTGGTCCGCGGTCCGCCGGAGCCGTCGCCGACTCGCTGAGAACCAATTTACTAGAAGCAATTGGGGAACCTTGTTATACGGTACGATTTTACGGAGGAAACTATTTCAAGTTGAATTCGTTTATTTTAGGAAAACAAAAATAAAACGATTTCTACACTGATACTCACGTTACACTTTAAAATTGGTTTGACCGTTATGGACTCATTACATCAATACACACAGTGATTGCCCAAACACCGACACCTTTACCTTAGATGTATCTGGCCGGGAATCTAACCTCTGTGTGACATATCAATTTTTGCAGCCAAATCGCAGTTTTGGCTGCACAAACTGATTGGTTGATGGTTGAACTCTTCGTAATTTGATACTCCTCGATTTCAACTTAAAGCATCTGCTTTAAGCTGAACTCGAAACGATTCCTGCTGTATTTGCATAGAGTTAAAAGAAAAAAAGCTTTTCACGAGTGGTAGCCACGCATCTCATATGTCTGAGAAGGGAGGGAGGGGGAGGGTACTTAAAGACTGTCTGCGTGTGGTATGAAGGAGTATATTGCACAAATACGTGTTTGGAAGCTTGGAATAACTTTTATTCGACCAAGAGGTTCCATCACCACTTCTAACGTCAAGCAGTGCTACGCTTCGGTGGAACAATGTCGATACCCACTGACTTACACGTGAGGCAATCTTAGTCCTCAGGAGTAGCAACGCGACTATAATCGGCTTCAGGGAGAACTTCAGGGAGTTGGTTACAGATATGTGCACGGGTAACAGTGGACATGAGCTGCAATCTGCATGCAGACTCGTTTGCTACTTGGATCACATAAAACATATCTTACTAATATTACAAATGCGAAATTTTGCAAGGATGTGTGTGTATTAGTAACTCTTTCACGCAAAAACTACCAGTCGTATTGCGTTTAAATTTAGCATAATAATAGTTTATGATCTGCATTAACACATGGAATACTCATTACCGTGACAAACGTGACCGTAGCGGACAGAACCGCGGGAATAAGCTAGTATATTAAATGTATTTAACCCAGTGTTCATGCCTTTAGTGCAGGCGAGTGTTAAGCAAAAGTGACTTTATAATGAGTGACCGGCGAACACGATTGACTACTGCAAAGGTCAGCCAACTGACCTTTTGTAAACTTCAATATGACGCCAGCTAGTTGTGATATGTACATATTAATGTAATTTTAAATATGAAAGAAAATGAATATTACAAGAAATGTATATTCTATCGACTTCTTATTGCATGTAAAAGTTGTATAGTTATGATATATTTATTTACTATTGAAATCATTATTAAAAATACTTTAATGATTAATTTTAAAGCTTGGTTATATTTTTAAGTTTATGGTGTAATGTAAACAGCCTGATGAATAATGAATTATACTTAGTCAAAATTAATTACAAAGTTTATTACAAAGTTATACTAAAAAATAAATAAATAAACAGTAGATATTTATTGAATATGCTCTAAAAATACAAATCAATTTCGACAGTCTCTATCTCAAATACATTACACACAAACTAAAAACATCACAGAATAACTACACAACGGAACAGAAACCAATTATTATTTGTTACGTAAACTGAACCTATTTTTCTAAAATTATAAGTGTATGAAGTTTCCTCATACGATCTTTAGCTTACGTTTTGTTTTCGTTTTCGGCCACACCTTGTAGTAAATTGCAATGTATGGGGACCAAGGGCAGCGGCCATCGTTTGAAACGTAATAAACTCGTGCTAAGGGCCCAGTACCCTAAGTAACAGTTTATTACCTCAAAACACTCATTATTAACGTCCATCTTGCAATATACTTTACATTGTTTACATACATACATAATATTTGGGCGAAAACATATTCGGTGATCACTTGAGACATAATAAACTCACACTTAGGGCATAGATCACCTATCTAGGTGAGGTTCGAACGTCGTGCAGTGTAAACGTTCCCAACGACGCTGCAATAACACTTTACGGCGCCGCAATAATGGGAGTGTTTGTGGTATTTACAGATGTAGCTAGCGAGCATAAAACTTAGGCACCCTCCAGCGTTTTGCTCGCTACATCTGGACGTTTATGGCTGAACAAATGGTAATCTTCTTACAGGCGCTGGAGAACGAACGGACAAACGACGGAGCGAAGAAAATGAGGGGTATTTGAAGTAATTAACAAATAAAAACGCATTTCATGATACAATATAGCAATATTTATAGAAATATAAAAATAGAGGATATCTGTAATGGAATATCAATTCTGATAATGGATTAAATATTTTTCATTTGATATTGCTAAAACAAATAAAATTGTCACATAAAAATATTCAAATGTTCCATGTTGTTCAAAGAACGAAAGAGTTCCTCACGTATGAAATAGTATTTTATGATATTTATGTTACACTTAAACCATTTATAACAAATGCTACGAACTTTCTTCTTGTCGATAGCGAAACAAATTCGAAAGCGGTATCAGCTAATTACCGTTCAAATACAGTTGTTCGGTAAATCAGTTTTGTACATGTTGTAGTACAAGAAATGTAATAAATTATTACTAAAATTATGAAAATATAACAATCAACATTTTGAAAAATATTAAAAAAAAAATCCGACTGTATCAACGTTTAATTTTTGTTAATATTATGGTTTATTTAATTTAACACTTTATGTCAGTTTTCGTAAAAATAGTAACGTAAAAGTATTATAATATATATATTTTTGGAATGGTCCATTAACTGGATTTATTTTGATACCCATATCTTCACGATAATAAAACAGTCGTCCACTATTATTTACAGGTGCCAGATTTTTTAAGTCATATAGCTAATGTCACTATGCAAACGGATACGACTCTAATGACGTGTCATATGTCTGCTAAGCCATATAGGCTGTAAGGTGTGTTACAACATGGGTATACATGGTAAAACGGGCAATGTTTTTCCTTCTGACGCAGTCAGATACAAAATCATTTTTTTTTACATTTAAGAATTCTTAACGGAAATACGCCTCGCTCACTCGCTTTAATACTTACTATTATTCTTAAGTTTCATTTGAAAACTCCAAGTACTTTCTCTTCGGTTATTATGAAATATAACCAATTTTTGTACTACTGTTTTCTTCAACGTAATAAACTGCACCATCTGTCTTCATAATAAATGTAGAACTTAGGTTGCAGAAAATACATTGTTTATTAGCTAAAGTTAGCAAGAACTGCACTGTTGATATCTCCCAATATATAAAAATGAGATGGTGTGTGTCTGTTTGTTACTCCATCACGCAAGAACCCCTGGTCCTATTTACATGAAATTTTGCATGGATTTAGCTTATTTACCTGGTCAACCTACTTTTGATTTCGATATTTTGCACGATTTAAAGATGGCGACTATTTTTGTGTCCCGTAACAAAGCATGGGTGCTTCAGCTAAGTAAATATAAAACTAGCATTTAAAGGTCGTATACCACTCCGTAGATCAACTCCATATGCACCACACGCAACACCAATTTCAGCAACAGCTGTTTTAACGGCTTTTATATAAAGTAAATCTGGTTTAAAATATGTTACCAGATACTACAAACATTACAACTAAAGACAAAATTCAGGAAATAGGTAGCAGCGTCCTTCCACGCAACTTCAAACCTACCGCGGTCACAAACACGCGCGCCAGGCGCGGTCACTACACTTGCCAAGACATCCATTAGGGGAGGCCTATGGAGATGGGCAGTGGAGCTCAAAATGCTGATAGGTGGTTGGAGTTGAAGTAGAAAACATATAACAAGTATGTCTTATTCAGTTAAATTATTTTATACAACAGTCCTTATAATATTTACTCCTGTTCAGCAATATTAGTTCAGCTAATTATTTCAGCAAATTTTAATAGGGAAGTAATAATAAGTCAAAATGTATCACTTTTATTACTTTAAATTTGTTATTGTCTAGTTATTTGGAACAATAGTCTATTGTGTGCATAATATTATCAATAAACACTCGTATGAGAGATTCAACTAACATAACAAGACTACTGCACGCTTTGTTTGATATTGAACGGTATCATTTCATCAACAGCGTAATATGTTAATAACAAATATTAGATTTTTTTATACTATGGAAGTAGCATGCAGCCCACCTGATGGTAAGTGGCTACTGCCGCCCATGGACAACTGTAATAAACCCTAGGTAAGATCAAAGTCTCACCTAAAGCTAGCCACAGATGCGTTGCTACCCCTGAGGACTAAAATGGAATGCCTCGGAAAAGTATGTCGCCCTTACCACCGGACCTTACCTTACCTTACCCTTCAGACCGGAACACCACAGTGCTTAACACAGTTGTTATTTAGGCAGAAATAGGTGTGGCGGTGGTGCTTCTGGAGTCGAACCACAAAAAGTTCTACCACCTTTAAGGATAATATTGAGGTACCTCAAAGGATTATCGTGAAGAAACATGTATGTTCCTCGAGTTGTATTTCTATAAATTCTCAGTTATACGCCTAAATTTTCAATTAAAATGCATGAAAGAGTGTAAAGTTTAAAAAGCTGCAATTAACCAGCGTAGTGGACTACGGCCTAATGGCCTACTCTGAGGTAAATCCCGTGCCCAAAAGGCCAGTGATGGGTAAACAGCACCCTCCTTTCTGAAGTGTTTCAATTGTAATTCAATTGTAATGTTGTAATTCAATTGTAATGTAATTCTGGAGTAATGTAAAATGTATAATTATATAGTACAGAAATATAAGCATATGTTATAATCCTAAATTCCGTGTTTGTTGTGTAGTTCTGCTGCACAAATTCGATAAAAAGTGGAGAACACGGCAGCTGTCCTAGCAAATGGAATTTATTCCGAAACAAACTAGATAGGACCTGTAAAGTGGAAATACCAACATCTGCAATTGCTTTTCGAAAAATTCGGAACAAGACTTGAATATTTGAACTGGTCGTTTTCCACTTAAACTTACTTTTATTTTAGAGTAAATTGGAATATTGCTAAAACTTTTTTATACAATATTGAACTATAAAGAAAGATACTCTCCATGTGATGGTAAGTAGGTACTGACGCCCATGGACTTCTATAATCAACCTTTGATAAGATTAGAGTCCTACCTGAAATTGACGACACGTGCGTTGCCATTGGATACCCGTGAAGACTAAGTTGGAACGCCTCAAAAAGTTATTTCCATTACCACACCCTTCAAACACTGCTGTCATTAGAAAAATAGGCGTGGCAGTGGTGCTTTCAGAGTCGAACCGCAAAAGGTTCTAGCACCTTTAAAAGTGAAGTTAAGTCTGAAGTGAAACAACCAATCTGCATCGACAGCGCTCGGGATATCCGCGCGACGCGGTCAGAATACATTTGTAGACATTATTCCGCACTCTTGGCCGTTTTCTTAACTTTTGAGAGTAACACATTGACTTACAAATCCTAAGGGCTACGAGTAAACGCTCATAGTCGTGTTAAAATAAATTAAGTATGGAAGTATCGGATGCAAACCTAGAGTGTACGCAAATCTAGAATCAGGTCTAATAGTAAAAGAACGACAAGAAACAGACTTTGTGGTTCCATTCAAATTGTGAATTTACCTGACGAACATTGTGATTATTCTAATTTAGGTATTACCAGTCTGCACTGATCTAACAGCGTTAACTGTGGAAAGGAAAATAACCATTTTAATACCTACAGGAAACGACTACGGATACCGAAAAAAGTAATAACTTAATCATGAAGCATATGGTACTGAAAATACGCAATATAAAGATGTTAAGTCAAGATTCAATATAACGAGCGACCCAACGTGTTCATCTAAAAATATTCACGCCGTTTCCTCGTCCCACGATGTTTACTTGCGGTGGCAGCGTCGCGATGAAAACTTTCATAAAATAATATATATTTTGAAGCAAAAAAATAGCGACCTACTGCCCTTTCGGCTTATTTATAAAAAAAACGTTGCAGAGAATTTTCCGAAGAAACAAAATGCGGGCGCTCGGAGCGTCGCCGCGGCTCCACAACACTTTCATTACTTTTATACATCTGCGTCACAGACAAAGCGGCCCACCGAACTTATATATGACTACCTCTGACTTATACGAACACGCTAAACTAAACTCTATTGCTTATAACACAAGTTTTACTTTAGGCAACTCGTTTTTTGATTGTTTAATACAAGTTAAAACACACTTAGTTCAGTTGAAATAGAGTTTACATTTAATACACAAACCGATTTTGATTCCCCGATGTTATTACAAGAGACATCGGTACCAAGAAAGGTTCTAACACACTATCCAGATGGTGATTGGTTCTCTAAATGGAATAATATATACAATGGGATTTTCTGGAAGATGAACGCTATGTATATTATCAGTCATGGCTGCAGAAATTGGCATTGGCTGATTTACGGTTCGACTGACAGACAGGTCGTATTTTATGAATGAGATTCTTATACAAAGATTTCATCTGATACAGCTATAACCAACCATGTGTATCTATTTTATATATTATGAAGTTATACATTGTTCTTGTAACTTTCAGAACTATACACATTTCGTAGCGAAAATAAAATAATCCTTATGTTATGAATTAAATAACTTCGCCTTTACCGATGTTATGGAAATAGTCAGGTGTACTCACAATGTTTTCATTCACCGTTAAAGGAAGTAATAAGGGAGGTTTAACCGTTTATGGTCCCTATTCTTGCCGAATAACAGCAGTGTGTTTGGGTTGGAACGGTGTGGTAAGGGAGACATACTTGTCCGAGGCGATCTAACTTAGTACTCAAGGATAATAACGCACCTGTGTCTAACCCCAGGTAAGACACTGGTTGTATATCGGGTTGATAACAGATGTCGGTGTACCCACCGCCACGGTGGCCACTTACCACGAGGTATGCTCGTTTGCTACTTCTACATTATAAAAAAATCTTAATATTATATGCGAAGCATTCCGAATATAAACAATCGAATGTGCGTCGGTACGAAAATTCAACCAAAAAGCCGCACGTGATAGACAGAAATCATTTTGGCACAACACGACTATAAGTAATCATATCTTTAAAAAGTAAATCTCAAACTAATGTTTAAATTGTATGTCCCACCCCTAACAAAGCCTTGACCTCAACAGCTGTGAGGCAAATTGTCGCCACTACTTTAATTGAATTGAAAATAAAGAATCGTTATCTACATTGCACAACTGGCTCCCTGTAATTTAACATTTTCTATGAGGGTGTCTTGGAAAATTGCTGGCTCAAAACTACTTTTAATATCAACAGTATCAAAATTAATTATAATTTAAAGTATTTTTTACTATTATTTACGGCAATTTATATTTATAATTAAATTTTAAATTGGCGATATGAAGCTGGCTTTATGTGTGCATAATTATGTGTTAATAAATATGATTTCTAAATATATCAGACGTGCGTCAACAGTCGTTTGAATAATATATGGGACTTTTAATATTTATTTATGATAATTCTTTTATATAAAGTAAATAAAAGTGAGCATTGCTATAATTATATCGCTTTAAAGTATTGTTATACAGAATTAACCAACAGTAATTCAATCAATCGAAGTTTTATTTCCGGTGAAATGGTGGATAGATCTTGTTAGGACATATTTCTTAAGGTGTTTGTATTCTTATGTCAAGTAAAGAAGGACTTTAGGTCTTCGATTACAAAGTGTAAAATAATTCGTCTCTATGAATAAATCTACCTAAACTTGAACTAATTTCCACATTGTAGTATGTCGGTTTGTGGGGTCGTGTGAATGTTGTAAGTTGTCGCCTCCACATCAAAGGCTCCGGCCGACTTGAACAACAGTTGGAGGTGTTTAACTACTGTACGTGTATCCCTTGAACTTTAGTAGATTACCCTAACCTCTCTTGAAATGTTGTTTTACGGTTCGTCAATATAACCCTATTAAAGATTTGATATTTTTACATGCCTCATTGAAAATCATGAAACTAAGAATCTTTAGACTAATACATACTTAACTGCTGTATCCCACACTGAACTTTGCCAGTCGTCTTGCAAAGTTATATACCTATATTTTATGGTAGTGTAATATTTACCGTCTTATTTCTTATCTCTCTTGCGTCTTCACTCTTCCTTCACACTCGACCCTTCACACTAAAAATAGATGCGGCGGTGGTACGAATTTCGGAATCGAAAAACAAGAAGTTGAACTACCTTATGGCAACAGTAGGTCGAACCACACTCTTCTAGAGTATATTCTTTCTAAATCTCCCCTCGCTATTACCTATCTAGAAGTGAACTCACCAGGTCCTTCGCCATCGTAGTGCAGGTCGTGCAGATAGAGCGTGCGCGAGTCGACGGCGTACACGCGGCCGCGCACGCCGTGGTGCAGCTGCGACAGCGCCCCGATCTCCTTGCCGAAGTACCGCGCTTCCAGACCGCCTGCGAACAAAAACATTGGTTAAGTAAGCCTGATAATGAATAAATTGTACGTTACAAAGTACGTGTTTGTAGCTTTGATGTGCTCAATGCGTCGCTTTACGAAATTCTCAGCAGCAAATTAAATTAATTTAGACAATTTTGATGAAGCTTAGTTTGTATATTTTATATTTATTGTATTTTAGCCTAGAAAATTTGAAGCTTATATATATAATCGCCATTATAATTGTTACTTTATTTTTTATACTTATATTTAAGATTTCAATTGGCCTATATATCTGTATTATTAAATATGCATATGTAGAGTGAATATAACAATTTCGATAATATATTGTTTTTTGACCTTTTAATCCATAGTACCAAAAGTATAAAAATGTTGGTTTTACAGACAATGCAGGATTATTTTTTACGGAGCTTGTTCAAAATTATTATGCAATTGATATTGATTACGATTGAAATATAAATGTTTTCCGACAAATACGGCCTACTCCACCACTGCACATGATCTCCCGAGGTAACGCAGATATTTACGAAGTCAACCCACTTAGCTGTGTTTGTTGATATGTTAAGAGATGAGTGACTTCGCAAAAAGATGCTGATATCTATTATAGATATAATTAGTTAAATGTTAATATTTCCATCGATGTTAATATTTCCACCCTAACCATTAAAAAGTTTGTGATCAATGAAAGAATCCGTACAGTTGCGCGGCAATCATACCCCATGAGTATAGCTAAGTGACAGAGATAGATATATTCATATCTATCTACCATTTGGTAGCGATAGCCTAATGGTTGGAGCAATGGCACGCACCACTGATTTTTATCAAATTATGTGCGTATTAGAAATTAATTACCACTGCTTTACGGTGAAGGAAAATATCGTGAGAAAAGGTTTCCTCACGATATTGTGTAGGTACACATCTGAGAGTTCTTTAAAAAAAGAAGTTCTCGGAAGATGTGCAAAGTCTACTAATTGGCCAGGCAATGGACTATGGCTTGAAACTCTCAATCTGAGAGTAGACCCGCTTAGCTGCGGGACTCGTCAGTGGGACAAAAATGGGTTGGCGACGAGTATAGTCAAGGGACAGCTCGCATCTTTAAACATCACAAGGCGAGCACATCCCTATCAGCAAGTGATCTGCAGATCCGGAAGAGAGAGCGCACTTTCTCTGCGTACGTTGCGTCATGTCACATGTGCGTAGCGGACAAAAAGTAATGGTTACAACCAGGATAACGTAAGGTAAGTACGTTAGATGAGCTTCCGTCAATGCTATGGAATCTATGATTTTGTTTATAATATTGGAGAAGCAAACGATCACGTAGTGCACCTGGTGGCAATTCGCCAGCCGCTAATGGACATCTAAATCAACCCTTGATAACATCAGAGTCTTACCTATAATCCGATACACATGCATCGCTACCCCTGAATACTAGTTTGAATACTTCGGATAAGTATGTTTCCCTTACCATGCTGTTATTTTACGGATGTTATGCATGCTACCAGATAAGAACACAGAAGCGCTTAATACTTCTATTATTACTCAAAAAATGGTGTGCCGTTGGTGCCTCCGGAGTCGAACCACAAAAGGTTCTATAACCTCAGTGCAATCTTACCTAAATTAGTATAAGCTCGACGTGTTCTTGATTGAAGAGAGTACTAAACACTTACGCGCACAAACAATCTTCGATTCATCGAACGTGAGTAACGAGGAGTAAAGTATCTACATTTGTGGTAGAATACTAATCTTATTTGAAGTCGACTCCCTGAGCATACCATACCATTTTTGGATGGATGGAACTTCATATACAACATGGGTTTTATCTAAAGTCAATCACAGATGCGTGCTTCACCCAAGAACTAGGATGGTCGCCTCATACGAAAGTGAGCCCACACACAAAAAAGGCAAGAACTGATTCATGCTATAAAAGGGTTAATTCACACATTCATATTATTTTCAATCATCAATTCATCCATCATTTGATGTTACATTAAAAAGAGCTAGTCCCGTGGTCCCAAGCAAGTTGCAAAAATGTACTTCGTGAAATAAATACGAGCGGAACTGGAGCAAGGTGAACGCGGGACATTTGGACTTCACGAGCGCCGTGACACATGCCGCACGTATACTGACGTCATCAGACATACAGGCTATACATATATACAGACATAAGTTTCACTTCAATTAATAAGTGAAACTTCTGGAAGCCCGCCATGAAGGGGACAAAAGTAACTATAAAATGTAACTATTTTTGTAACGGAAATGGTTACGCTAGAGTGTTACGTTACAATTATACGCGATACCGCACAATACATTATGAAATGATAATAATTTCATATTTTGTATCACGACATAATTTTCGAAACTGTGATTTAACGTTACTACAAGGACAAAATAAACATTTAGATTATTATAAAGATAATATTTGACAACCACATTCTTTAATAATACTAAAGGCTAGTTGTTAACATTTAGGTACATTTCAAAGATAATTAAAATTTTATTCCAAACAAAAACAAAAAAGAATCTTATTTAAAGTCATTACATTAAAATTAAATATCATTTTTAAGCTCATTCTATACACTTAACATCATCTAGCGCTAGTCTCGAAGAATCGACCATAAAAATACTAATACAATAAAGTAACAAAAACTGTTGAAAGAGTAAGCCTTTTAAAACATTATATACATATATCACATAAACTAACCTAGGTAAGCGGTAACC
>DWTU01000139.1:0-22061 GCA_018251515.1 Cecropterus confusis | reverse complement strand
TGGACTATGGCCTGAAGCTCTCTCAATCTGAGAGAAGACCCGTGCCCAGCAGTGGGACAATAATGGGTTGGCGGTGTAGAAAATAAGGTGGTAAGTACCTATAAGTAGAAAAAATAAGTTAATAGTTAAATATCATACCATTTTTGGCTTTCCTAAATGGCACCCCATCGCTACTACTCGATGATACGACGTCTTACTTATAATAACCTTAGTATTTATTAAATATTATTTAATTAATAGTAAATTAAATAGACAAAATAAAATACTATTTGAAGGTTGTTGTGGTCTGAAGGAGTGCCATACGAGGCACATACATACTTCTCATCATCTGAGGCGTTTAACTTAGTTCTTAGGGGTAGCACCGCATCTATGGCTAATATCAGCTTGATTACAGATGTACATGATTGGTAATGGCCACCATTAGATGGACTGCATAAAACGTGCATGCTACTATTTTATGCCACTATATTATAAAATTACATATATATTTTTCTAACTATTACTTTAACACATATAACTTTGGTGTAGCTACTTACTTCGGTATATGTGACGTCAACCCACTGTTATCCCACTTCTGGACAAAGGGGTTCTCTAAGAATGAGACAGTTTTAAGCCATAGGGCACCGCGCTGGCCAAGTACGAATTGGTAGACTTCACACACATTTGAGAACTTTTTTTAGAAAAATCTCAAATATTTAGGTTTTCTCATGTTTTCCTTCACAGTGAAGCATTGATAATTAATTTTAAATACACATATCATTTTAGAAAAATCAGTCGTGCGTGTCTAGGATTCGAACCTCGGACCATCGATTGAGAGGCCGAGTTTCAATGATTGGACTATAACGGCTCATAGGTCTATATGTGAGGTACATATGTTGACGACTCACGTGGTGGAGCGGTCACCATACCGGTTTGACGCGCAGTGGGTCCCAGGTTCGACCCCGGCCAGACGGACATCTGAATGATGAGTTTAGATTTCTGTTCTAGGTCTGAGTGTTTGTGTATTTGTCATTGTGTGTCTGTGGCACACACGACATAGGAGAAAATCCTACTGTGGGGCTGTGAGTGTAGAAAGCGATTAAGCGTTTTTTATCTATATGAAGTAAATTTGTAGCTCTTACTACAAAATGTATCTATACAGTAGAGGCCTGTAGTTCAAAAGGGTGGTGGAAGATACCATAACAATCCGGTCGGTCACCAATCCAGAAGATAGGTAGGTAAGTTAATCAATATCAAGCAATAAGGATCCGCGGAGATAATGTATGGAAATATTCCAGTCCACCTGACGTTGTGGATGACATAAAAATATTTTACCTATCAATTGGAGAATCACATCCTTGAAACCGGGCTAATGGACATTATATGTGTCGTAAATAAATTATGTATACTGCCTAATTAATTAGAATACCTGTCGGCAGAAAATAAAATAAGTTATGCACGTGAGTGTATTGATTTTACATATTTTATCTTTGAATAAATATTGAGTTTATTTCCGGCTATGATCCGACATGCGCCATGTTTTGGGAGATACGGACACCGTAAATACCGTATTTGGTGCGAAATAAATTAATTCTCGTTAAAATATGGTTACACGTTTTTGTACTGTAGAAATGTCTAGTTTTAAGAAAAATTAAAGTGTAATTTTTTAACATGAGCTGTACCAATCTATTTGAATTATTTTCTGCTAGTTTACGGGTTTGAAATACATGTAGCACTTATTTGACTTTGTGTTCAGGGGACCGCATCTGTGATTGACTTCACGAAGTATTCGCATCGTCAAAATGTAATGTATATGAATATACAACCCAAATACTTAACCACCTCAAAAGTATTTTGTGGGTAATATTGTCTAGTAATGGTAAACAAATGTAGTTTTAGGTGGTAGAACCTTATGTGTTTTTACTGGGGACGCACTAAACTATTTCTGCTCAACAGCAGTATTGGTAGGCGCTGCTGATTTACGATTTTGATGGATGTGGTATGGAAGACATAGTTATTTGTGACGTGACGTGTGGCTTCGGTGGCTAATCGCAGGAAAGAGCCTGAACTTATCCAGGGTTGATTACAGAAGTCAATGGACAGCAGTGGCCACCTTCCATCGATCGGAATGCATGCTCGTTTGCTCATTGCCATATACAAAAGTCTTTCTATGTAACTGCAACGGTCCGCATGCCCGTAGGAACCCTAAAAATTTTGTAGCAATCGGGATAAAGCACATCAAAGCCTACCGCGGCCGTAACCTCCGATATTTATCGCCTCGTACCTACACCGACCAATGTAAAAAGGCTGCCTTGTGATTGAAAAACGGAACGTTTCCCACACAAAAAAACCCAAACCTCGATTCGAATTACGAACTATTCTGATCAACGGATCGGTGGTCTTATTGAAAAATCTTTATATCATATCTAGCGATTCGATACGGATTAGTCCAAGTTATTTGGCTACTGAACTGTTGATTCTAAATTATTGATCGTTCGTAGTGAATGGTAAGGGGCAGTGGCGTTCGGAGGTTCCGAATTTGACGATATATTAAGAGATATAAATGTACGCATTTGAATGTCATTTCGTAAACATGTCATTTATTTGTTTACGGTCTTGTCGCACTGAGGATGTTTAAACGATATACATTTGTATGCAATAAACGTGAAAATTCTTGATATATACATTAAAACAAGCCTAGATAATAGTGCTCTCGTACAATATGGTTAAAGAATTAAAATCGCATAAAAACAGATATTAAAGGATGTAAGATAAATGAACATCGACTTATTTATGTGGTGACTTTTCAAAATTAAATATTTAATCAGAAAATGTCTGTAATATACGAGTATTCATTCGCTTTAGTACAATCACTTCCATAATTCTCTAGTGATCAAACTCAAACGTACGCTTATGTATAAGACGTTATAGGTAATTTATGGCTTAGGTATACACATTTCTATTTTTTGATTGCGTAAGGTGCTATTTTGGATAGTTCATTGACTTGAATACTTGTCATAAAGTTACATGTTTAAGACATTAATAAAAAGCTAGGAATATCGAGAGGATTTTTATGTTTCGTTTTTTTTCAGTATAAAACAAAATTGCAAACTTAATAGACGGATTATTAGTTGTCACGGAAAATTCCAGTCTACTAGCATACTTAATTCATATTTATGCCCTAATATTTATGTTTCTTAAGCAATAAAACAAGTTTTTTATAAGAATTTTCTATTAATATTTCAACTATAGTGACTACAAACTATGAGTTATAGAGTTCAACCTAAATATGTGGACATACGAGAATAGTGGGTGGAAATATTTGGATGTCAGACGTTTGCTCTCAGCAGGTATCGAAACCGTTACGTTTAATGACAAACAATGGCAATAATACTTACTTCTGTATCTCAGATTGAAAAGACTAAAGTAACCTGCATAGTTAATAATTACTTGTAGTAATAATTAACTATGCATAGATTATCCACTAATAAAAGTGTATTAAGTGCTAATCATGCACGAAAAGTTTTATTATCTACTTTAATTTTATTATTGATGCCCTGATATCGACAAACCATCTTACATCAAACTAAATATTGAGAGAGAATGCAGTCCATATACATTAATAATTAACGCTGAAAATAATCGCTTGCTTAAGATTGGTCATCGATACACAGCATTTCAGCTGAGGACTAAATTAGTAAGCCTTACCCTTTATCCCAGAACACAGCAGCGTTTAAATATCTTAAGACTGCTGAACTTATAAAGGATTCTTAGTCTACTTTTGATAGAAAGTATTTACTTTAACGATACGGAATGAAACATCTAGTGAACTCGGCATTAATGAAGATCTCAAACAAACAATTGATTATGAACAATATTTCATAATCAAACCCTTGGGTAATAGAGCCGATAATTGCGTAACACAATCATCGTTTCTAAATATAAATACGTATGCTATCAATTACATTCGGGAATGGGATTGTGAGCGTTATGCCGGCATCACGCTGCGACCGCCGGTCGCCACGATTTACGACCGCCGGTGCCGAATTAGCCCAGATTATATGTAAGATTATTTCTATAAGTTTAAATCTATAAGGATTTGTTTAGAATTCCAAGTTTTTAATCTTAGTGGACAAAAATATAAGATATTTAATGATTTTGGTGTCGTTTTCCTAAAATAGCGAGCAGGTATGTATGTTTTTTAAGATTATTTAAACTTGTTGTTATTACGTATGCCTTTTGTGTCTTATACCTGTTATAAGTGTAGTTTATAAAATTAATTTTCCATTAGTCATTAAAATACTATGAAAATACAGCTGAATTAAAAAAAAACTAAATAGTAGGTAAGTTAAGTAAAACAGTGTGATTTAAACACACGCAATCTTATTCGTATTGTTTTTATATTTATAGTATATCTATTTATAGCATATATAATATATTCATGTCTATTTAGGTAAGATTGCAAAAAAAATATTTTATTATGTAGGTGGAAACGAACAATATATTTTTTTTTCTTGTATTGACGCAAACGTAACATTAGGTAAACAACGCGTTGACACACGATACGCATCGGCGGTGGACGCTAGCTAGTAATTATTGTTATTTCCTTATTTTACGTGACCCGGCTAAAGTCCGGACAGGAAGACGTTGGAACACAATGGGTGACCGACTAGACCGCCCTTCGCAGTGACCTCCGCGTCCCCTACTTAATTCATCAGCGATCGATTACAATTCAAATTAATTCGATTCACACGATCGACAATAACCATTCGAATACCTACAACGGTCACTACCTCGAACCTTTTACCGCGTTACTTGCTACAACCGCGGGACCGTTCAATAAATTTCACATCGGCTTACAACACTATCGTAATTCGATAGCCCCAATGACCGGTGGTCACTATTTCCACCTGTCCGACGATTCTATAAATACAAAATTTGTGGTCAGTATCGCACCCTCTTTCTCAATCGAGATCGCCGTGATACGTAAGAAAGAGAGGGTGATGGTACCGTTCAGAAAAGCGAAATTTCCGAGGAGCAAGACGCATAGCGGTGTGAACGAACGTAGGGTTGTAATCTGATAGTTTTGTGCAAGTTATGGGCTCGAGTTGATCGCTCAATTACGGATGTTTTGTCGCGGGCGAGGAAGTCGTAAATACGAGGCTGGTTCGGACACCGACTTTGGAAGGTTCATGTTATTTATCTGCTTGTACTGTCTGTACCACTGTCAAAGCCGAGAGTAATGTACTGTCACGTGGGAAAACACTTAAAGTCCACTCAGGTTACAAGACAAATAATCCAGATGAAATGATTCATCAAAGTGCGCCCACACAATGCAGTGGCGCTCCGCTAATTATGATTCCTTTCTGCTTATTTGAGCAAATTGCTGGAATGCATGTAAAACTCTTTCTAGTAATTATAAAAACTGGCATCCATATCTTGCAGAATATGTTGCCGTCGAGATGGGCACGTCTTCTACACTGAGTATTTAAGTTTTGTGATGGCTTATCTCGACATACCGATGTCCCTTTAATATGGGAAAATGGTAATGAACCTCGTGAGAAGACGCGAGGACACCTGTAGGTCCCATTGCGAACCAGTCGTAATTATGGTAATGATGTTGAGCGAGTAAATCATGAAAGACACATCGGTAATTATTGGTATTTATCACAGCTATTTGAATTTCATCATCTCATTAGCTATTTAATTTCTTATAGATTTTTTAATGTAATTTTATGAGTTTAAGTATGAACATGAAAAATATATTCAAGTTTGTTATTATCTTATACCTTTTACTTATTCCTTTTACTTTTTAGTTAAGAGTAAATTAACAATAATAACACATTTGGATGTAATTAATCTATTATTAGTTGTACAACGATGAACATAT
Source organism: Cecropterus confusis (assembly GCA_018251515.1). Classification (NCBI taxonomy): domain Eukaryota; kingdom Metazoa; phylum Arthropoda; class Insecta; order Lepidoptera; family Hesperiidae; genus Cecropterus; species Cecropterus confusis. The sequence continues at coordinate 16,192 of DWTU01000139.1, read as the reverse complement.
TTTTTTATATTAGTTCGATTTTTGTTAAAAGTCAAGTGCTACTGACAGTAGGCAATATGGTCATAAATAAACAGGATAGAATTCGGTTAAGCATCAACTGTTAATACTTGACTATGACTTCAAAATTCAAATGGTTTAAACACTTATAATGTGTTCAGTGATTTAATTAACTTCAAAAAAGTCTATATAGTGTTATTATTTGTTAGTAATCATGTTGCCCCAAACCTTGACTGACTACTGACAAAGAATCAGAAACTTAAATATGTGTGTTTGGTTTGGTTAATACATGTAAAATTAATTAACATAGAAGGAATAAAACGAAACGAACGAAAAATAAGCTAGTTTATGACATTTTTGGAAATTTAGTGTGGCCCGACATGTGGTCCGACATGGCGTTGAAAGTGTTAAATTTCTGATACAATTATTTTTATTTGTTTACAATTTGTTACAATATACCTTAGCCGTAAGAACATAAAGTACGGCTACTACAATAACCGGTTTATGTGCGACCGGCGTGATCACGATCGTAAAGCTGTTGATTTTGGGTATTGGAACATGCTTCTGCTCAGAATAGTGACATTAAATAATAGGAATGTAACAAGTGAAGTCAAAACTAATAAGCGGGGAACCGGCAAGTGTTCCGAGAAGCGCGGGGCCGGTAGGCGCTAGAGTCAACATCGATGTAGACATATGGCTAATTAAACATTCTTTGTCTCTCGTTGTAATGTCAACTCCACCGATAGAATGTGTAGCGGCAGTGGAGACACGTCGAATAATCATCGACTCATCTTCGAATAATTAGGGAATATAGAAATAATTAACATCAGCGTTATCATCTTAGTGTATGCCGGTAGATTTACGTATGAAATTACCACGAAGTGCCAATGTATCTGCGATCGGCTTCAGGTAGAGTGTAAACTCCCTGTTATATATGGAGTTGGTTAGAGATGTCAAGGGGCGGCAGTGTCCACTTTCTATCAGTTGGAGTGCATGGTTTTTCTATTTCAATATTATATAAAAAATAATTCAATGATTAGACATTGTTTCCTATCATACTGTACATTTATGGTCTATCTCCCTGTGTTATTTGGTTTGGTAAGTTGTAAGTTGTTGAGAGAACTCTCAGGCACGTACGTTTTCTTACTATGCTCATTATAGTACAGTAAATTTGTAATACGCTCATAGCCTCAAAAAATTAGTCCTCGGTTGGTACAAACACAAGACATTCTAGGTACTTCGGCTACCTTCTACCATCTGTCTTACCTAGCAAGTATAAATATCAGTTGTTTGATCTATGTCGTACACGGCAGCTCAAAGCACATCGTTGTTTGATGCAAGCGGCGTCGCCTGTAGCGGGCACATGTGAGCCGCAAAGCACTGCTCGGTTCCGATACTGAATGAATTATCGAAGCGCTGTTCAAACAGGACCAGAGAAGGTGCTTGAGTTCGTCGAAACAACGTTTGTTGGAAAACATAAAATGTTGTGACTCCGACCTTCAAAACACTGGTAATTAAGATTTTTTATAGTACCAGCTACTTACCATCAGGTGGACCCGATGGTAAGTAGCTACTGTCGCCAACGAACATCTGTAGGTAATTAGCCCCAGATAGAATTAGAGTATACATATTAGGTATAGGTATATTCTAATTCTATCTGGTTCATCCAAAGATGCGTTGCTACACATGATGATGGACAAGGAGACAGTCCCTTACCACATTTTATAAACTAGAATACAGTAAACAGTTAACTCTGCTACTATTAAGTAGAAATAGTTATAGCTGAGGCTTCAAAAGTCGAATCACAAATGATTTGACTGAGTCTGAATACCTGAACATTAAATTCGAGATGCATAATTTAAACAAATACAGTTGCAAGGATCATGTGGTTGAACTGATGCTAAGTGGGTATTACAGCGCATGGACATGTATATAAATAACATGTTATGACAATATTCTACTTAATAAACTTAATACAACTGTAGCACTGATAACCTGACAGTCAACGCAAAGCTTAAAGCTTAAGCTTAGACATCATATATAGTATAGCGCAGAAGGATTTTTATTTATAAATACTTAATGCCGTATGTTGACTACGGTGTAAAAGAATTGTCAATTGTATACGAATGTTATACGTACTACATTATATCAATAATAATGAAATATAAAAAAGAAATCACATAATATACAGTTTTGGACGCGAGGAGAAACAAAGATGACAGGAAAAACTCCAAAAATTGCGTTAGTCTGGCGTATAGCATCTTATAATATACGATTTCTACTTTAATATTTAAATATTGTTGCAGACCTTTTTCCTTTTTGAGTAATATTTTAAAATAATTGGATTTATTAAGTATTTTATTTAGTAATTAAAATAATCGTAGTTACATGTATTCATTTAGTAATTAGATTACGTTACTGAAATATAAGTAAAAATGCTCCTCCAATGCTCAGGTATACGAGTGGAGGCATCCGCGAAGCTAGTATCATCTAAATGGTGGTTGAAGAGAAATCTTGTCGTCGTGTAGTCGGACAAAGAACAAGGTCACGACAGGAGTGTCGTCGACGCTTTTTGTCGTTTTGTTAAGCTTCGGCCGCGGGTTTAATCTGATCGCTTCTTACTTTCAATCATCTCTTAGCTAGGGTAATGTGGATGTGACTATGTGTTTCAGTTTGTTAATTGTAGAGTATTGATAAGTCATACTAATAGAAACGCGTAAAAATATGGTTCACTAATAATTTAACCTATTTTGTCTTAAGTGTGTTGTTGGAAGTGTGTGTGTTGGATTTAGAATAACTATGTAAAAAATACTCTGAAAGTTTTACTTCCTTAGACTACAGAATAGGTATACAATTTTAACCATACAAAAGAATAAATTATGTATGCAAAAGGTTTCCTGCCTGTAATCGTTAAACATAACATAAATAAGTTTTTATATAAGGAAAAAGAAACAATTTCCTAAATTTATAAAAAAATAAGTAGACAGCAGAATTAGTGAAGTATCGAATAGGTTTCTTATTATTAAACCGTTATCCATTAAAAAAAAGTAATAGCATATAAAAATATCAACAATATGCAAGTAAATATTATTCGTATCCACATAACACTCGCGCAGTGTCGAGATTAACTCATGAAATCGGATAAAAGGCGAGTAATAAGCGCGCGACGTACGCCGCGATAACGGAATATTTATATTTTGTGCGACGCTCCCGCGCCCGCGGGATTAGCCACATACGAAATACAACACGAATGTATTTTGTTCAAACTAACCTTCCGTTTGCTACAGTGGCAGAGATTAATGATAAATATTTGATGTAACTCATGCAATCTACTATTTCGTAATTCATAAATGCTAGTCGAATCACTAATTTGTCCATTAATAGATCCAATATAATCAATGAACAAACAATCTCTTCATATTATCTTCGCTTAGAGTGAGACGGATTTAGGGCAAAGTTATTGGTCTGAGTGACTGGGTCCCGGGTTCGATCCCCGGCTAGACAGACATCTGAATGATGAGTAGATTTCTGTTGTGAGTGTGAATGTGTGTATGAGTTGTGTGTGTGAGTGATGGATTTCTGTTCTGTTTATGTATTCGTCTTTGCGTATCCATGGCACCCACAACACAGGAGAAAATCTTAATATGGGGCTATGAGTGTAGAAAGTGTTTATAGTTTACAATGCTGGGCAAGTGCGAATTAGTAGACTTTACACACTTTTGAGATCTTTACTTTTAATATTTTTAAGCGTGTAGCTTTACTATTAGGTTTTTTTAGTCACTGCTATAGTAATAGTGGCTTAAAATATTTTTTTGCCCCAAATTGAGTTTACAATTACAAATATGTAATAAAATACCTAACTATGCGTACACTGCTAATTAACTTCACTTTTTGTATAAATTATTTTTCGTCCGGACATTTTATTTGTTAATTTAGGCTTACATTCGTCATTTGTAACGTCGGTTTCTATAATTAGCACACATATTTCAAGTCAATTGGCATTACAGGACGTGACACGTAACCTTAAGGTAGTTTTGATTCAGGAAATGTGAATGTAGAAAAAAATATTAAGTTTTGTAGTCTATTTACGTGATGAGTAACAGAAAAACACATGTCATGTCTCTATTTATGTATTTGATAGGTTTTTACATAGTATTTGTTGAGTAGTTGAATTAGTATATGTAGCAACTGCCACTTCTGGACTATATTGCACTCACCTTCATATGAGGTGTGATCATCTTAGCCCTCAGGAACGGCTACGCCAGTTTCAGATGTCTATGGCAGTGACCACTCAGATCAATCAGATGTACCCTGAGCTCATTTGCTACTCCAATTATAAATTTAAACAAGTGAACTTAAGGCAGGATTGGAGACCCACCAGAGATCGGCGAAAAATGTGTAGCTATCCTTGAAGACTAAAATGGAACGCCTTATATTAGGATCTTTTCCTTACCACATTTTTCATACTAGAACAGTAGAATTAGAGACATGTAAGGCATAAATAAGTGTGGCGGTGCTTTTGGAGGCGAACCATACGGGGTTCTACTTTAAACCTGTATTCGTTTATAACTGGAGTAGTGCTATGGTCCGTATCTAACGAAATTCTTACTTAAAATATTAAATAATTATTAATAGAAGCGATCCTATATATGTTCGTTTTATTGCTCCAAATGGCAATTAAGCCCAATTTTGCTGAATTCTCAAATATTGTGTTTCCGTGCAAACAAACCTGACCTATCACGATAGTTTAACGGGACAATTAAACATCCATATTCGTTAAATTACTTCTATAATTGTTTCGATGTTGCTACTCAGAATCGGAATGTTTTAAAGACATATTCTTTTTCCTTCATTCGGTACATACCTACTTATCAGAGGCGTTTCAGCGTGGATCAGATAGGTCTGTAGCACACGTCTGTGATCGACTTCCGGTAGTATTTTAACCTTATTTGATTTATTTATATAAGATGGTCTCAGATGGATAGTCCTCATGAGTAGCAACGCATCTGTGATGTGATATGATGTTGCTTGCTGAAGTCCATTGGCGGCAGTAATCACCACCTTTAGGCGAACATACTCGTTTACTACTTTTTTAATAATAAAAAAAAATCTTATATCTTCAAAGTAATTACGGTAGATTAAGAATAACAAGAATACAACCTTGATGTAATTCGCTTCAGTACACATCAGTACATTAATTATGGACATCCTAATAATGCCCTAATGTAAGGGCAAACACTACAACTGCTATTCTATACATTTGTTATGAATCTGCTGTAGGCAATAACATATTATTTACTAATAAATATGTATTGTTGAGTAATATTTTGAATTTCAATGGACCTTTTTAACACGGTGTGTATAATTGTAGTTGTTGTTGTTGTCTCATGTATAGTGTAAACACAGTTCGCAGGTACGATCATCGATGGAGTAACCTTCGCTAGTTTGACTGTGTAGCGGTGACCAATACTGATTAGACAAGAAAACAGTTTTGGGTTCGCTACCCAGTAAAACAGATAGGTATATGAAATTATAATTATAGTTTTTTGACAGAGTTTGAGTGATTGACCGACTTCAAAAAAGAAGAAGTAGAAGGAAGAAGAAGAAGAAAGTACTGTGTTTCCCTGCATATTTTGATGCTAATATTTTCACTTATATTTTTAGTGTAGTTTTATTTAAGTTAGAGTTAGGGTTGAGTATATACGACGAATTTATACGACACAGAGAATCAATAGGATTTCCTGTGTCGCAGAATTATGAATGTAGAAATAATCATCACACTTATTCTAAATCTGCTGTACTTCATTTTTTATCTATAGGCATCTACCTATACTGCACTGTTTATCAAATATACAAAAAGTGACATATCGGAGTTCAATGCACTTTAGTTACACGGTGTGTATTGTTGATACATTACGGATGTGTATGCAAATATTGTGCACGGGAGCGGCCGCCAAGGTCGGGGCAAACACGCCAAGTGCCATTCCATTGAGCTACTGTAGTGTACTCGAGTGTTATTATTGATATACCTGTTTGCTTTGACGGACAGACGACACATTTTTTTGTTTTGGGATGACATTTTTAGGTTTTAGCAATTGCGCGTAGCTTTTACATGTGCTTACGTTTTTTTCTATAATAGATTAAATATACTTTATATTTTTAATTATTTCGGGAATAAATGTCTACGTTATCTATATTACACGACATAAAATCATGAAAATAAATTTGTATTTCTTACGTGTTTTAAAAATTTACTTTTTGTAGGTAAATTCATAAAAGTAAATTTGGGATTTTCCTGCAATAAGTATTATTATGGACTTACCAACAAAAACTATTGCATTCCTCAATTTATATATAAGATATACAATACTTTTGAGGATTTACCAACAATTTATTTTATTCTTATTTATAAAATAAGGTAAGTAAAGCATGCTTTTACTTACGAGAGGCTTTTCTTCTCTCCAGATAGCTCTATCAATATCGTTTCAATTATTCAAGATCATATACAAAAGATGACCAAACAACAAAATTCTTATAAATACTAAGAAAATACTTACTTAAAAATTACAGACAGTCGTTTTAATTTCATTATTCCTATAGACATTGCGTCACCTCTCTTTGTGTAATTAGCAGATACTCTACCTCTATTTTTGTCGTAGTTGGTATGTGGGAGCCATTTGGCTCAGTGGCTGAGTGTTCGGCAGCGAAGCGAGGGAAGTGTTCGAGTGTTTGTCTGATGAAAGACCCTTGACTTGTTTGATTTTGAGCAAGCATTTTCTAAAATGGCCCTTACATTCTATACATACATTATTACTTAGTAAGAGTTTATTAATGTATTTTTTCTGTGATTTTTCTGAGACTTATTTAAAAATGTATGATACAGTTTGTAAAACTTATGGGTAAATATTTCAAATTTTATATCTTTTCATTTAATATCTTTCAAAGGCAAAAACAAATCATTGATAATATGTACTTTTCAAAAATAATAAACAATGGAGGGGGCGTATCACGTTGACAGGATCATCAATGTCATAAGTGTAAGAGACCTAAATACGGTCAATTATCAATTATCAATTATTATTTTAACTAACCCCCATGTATGAGCGCCGATTTTCAGTGATTTTTTTGCGATTTTTATCAAATTTGAGCCTAAAAGACGAAACTCAACCAAACTGTTAACGTTCTCATAGCGACGTTTTTCTCGGAAAATTTAAATAAAATATTCAATTCAGTCCTATTTTTTTTTCATATAAAAACGCTCTTAACAAGTGAGCATTAAGAGGGTTTTTGGTTTAAAAAAAAAACTACAACTACAACAACAAATTTAAAGAAACTCACCGCAACAATATTAAAATAGAAAATAATTTCCAGATTCAGCTTTTTATCATGATATTGCCGTGCGGAGTGTCCTACCCCTGAAGACTGCTTTCTACAAGCGGTGAGCACACTCCACCATGTTCTACTGCTTATTGTTGAAGATTACAACATACTTGTACCTATGTCTCCCTTACCACACCCTTAGAAGCAGAGCGCAAAAACCGAAAACTGCTATCATTAGACAGAAATAAGAGATAGGTCTGGCGTTGCTGCCTCCGCAGTCAAACCAAAAAGGGTTCTACAAAATTTTAAAAACATTAGTATGACCATAAAATATAAAGCTTTAAAAGTTGTAAAATTCAAATTAGCGTAATTTGCAAATCTATAACAACTTTTACCACCACTTTCACATTATTTTTAAAATACAGTTTATTGGTATATAAAATGTGCACATCTTTTCGATAATAACTGTTCGCTATTAAACTATTAGTGTGTTGAAGAATTATGATTAACTATTGAATTCTATTAAATAGTTTTCTATCTTCCGCAGTAAATTATACAAAAACCTGAATAGCGAGACATCTATGACATTGGTCGAAACGGGAAAAATATGCACATTCGGCGTAAAATACTGTTTTAATTATTGACTGCGCATTTTATGACGATGCGCTAATTTTTTTTCGTATTAGTAAAACATTAATGTTTTAGATGTTTTGGAAACTAATTTAATTCCAAGTTCTATCGTTAAATAAGTTATTTACAACATACGAGATTTAAAGCCCCTAGTGTCACGATATGGTTATAATTGGTGAAATTAAGAACGAACATATTTTGTGGTTTAAACTATCTCGTTTTGAATTTTTGCATAATTTGAAGATGTAGAAAGCTTTGCGAATATGCGCTGTATATGTAATTATGCTGGAAATGATAAAGATATTCAAATTTAGCTTGTTATCTTATCTTAAATGTTGTTAATATTTAGGCAATAAACCTTTTTTTGCTTTGATTGAGCAAAAAATTTTATAGGAGTACGGTTATAATAATGAGTTTTGTTGTCGTTAATAATGTCTCAGTTCATATCGTGATCACATTCTTTATTTGTAACAAATTAATAGTCTTGGTTAGTTATATTAACATTTTATTTTACCACCCGATCGTATCGCGCTCATTCAAACCTCTATATTCAAATACATCTTTATGACACAAATGTTTTTTATTTGTACCGATGTATCACCTAGAATTTAGGGTTTTCGACTAGTTTGGCAACATATCACTTGGTTATTTACTGAGATCAGTTTTGTGATTTAAGCAAAACGACTCGAAATGAGGACACGATGTTCAAAAACTTTGTCATTGTTGAAGAAACGAATGTTTTAGATTTATCACTGAACGTTACTGGGACGTGCGCCCGCCAAGATATTTGCCCAATTCAAACCGTGACAAGCGTGACATGGTCATATTTAATGGCAGTATACCCGCTGCGTAAGCCATAAAAACGCGCATTCGCCAAAAAACAAGTAGGTGGGACGTAATCAATTAAATATATCTACATCGTGTAACCGTCATGATGATCATTAATCAGGTAGTAAATAATTCATTCATTTAGAAATCTTCGGTGCTTCGGCGACATAAAATTTTACGATTTACCCATCAGTATGCGTATTGCCAAATTAATGAGTAGAGATCTGATAACGTTAAGCGACGGCCATGGATGGAACTTTTTGTGGCATTGAATTTTTGAGACAGACGCGATGTCTTCTCACGTTGACGAAGGGTGTGTTTATACTGAGGCACGTTTTGAGACGAGTATAGTTAGATATAGTACATGAAATAATATAATTAGTTGGACAATTAATGAGAAATTTTATTGCTATTATCACCGCTTTTAAGAGAGAGATATATCTCATTACAGACAAGAAACTGTAGGAGAATTTTTAAAGCAAATAAAGATATATATGAACAAACTTACCTTTTAATTTTAATATGAATGTTAGATAAACGATTATAAAATTAAATATAATAAAATATAGGAACTGGAAATATGATACTGTACAAGTACGCCGATATGGGTCCTTTAAACATTTCTTCGATTAACTGATTTTATCACAATCGTGATAATAAGAAGGTTTCGGCAATCATGCACCAACTTCACTTTATAATCTTAAGTAGCTATTAGCAGGTACCGAACATTTCGGCTCTAAAATTTATGTGCGTAATAATTCTAATTAAGGATAAGACTGCCATCTTTTGTTATGGCGTCTGCACTCGGATAGAAGTAGCGGAAAGGAACCCGTTATACTGCCAAAGGTACTGTGGTTTTGGCACTGAGGAAAGTAAGCTCAAACCGGTGAGTGCAAACATATTTACAATACAATACTCAAACAACACGGACAGTATTGACATTCACGTGGAGTTCAAAGTAATGGTGAGTTTAGAACTGTGTGACAGTTGCGAACGACACATTATAGGAAACTAATTCTTTTTATGTTTTTGGTGATGATTTTGAAATGATAGTCTATGATATATTATGCGAATCATAGCAGTAACATTTATGATTAGGATTTGCGATCTCATTCTTTTTAATTTGGAGGGTGTATAGATGAAGTTACGTGTATTATCTGATGTTATTTTTCGTCATCCTATCAATATTAGTACGTCAAGCAAAATAATTAGTCTTTATAGCTTTAAGAAGTACAGTAAAATTACTTTCTGTAGGTATCTACTGGATCTCTTTTAAGAACGTTGTTAATGAAGCTTTTGAGGATAATGTATTTGAGTAATTCTTGTGAATATTTTCTGGTCAAGCCTGGTTACCACGCAAGAATTTCTTAGGGAAGAATAAGTCGGGGTTTTATAGATATGAACATATCAATAAGATCTTAGAAACCAACATATTGAAAATGGCGTCTTGTACTATTCGTTGATATATTTATTAATATACTATTGCACACAAAATAGGAATTACATAGTAGCCGCGTAGGTCGCGCTAAACGCAATCCGAGGCCATATTGCTCAAAATAGTACTTGTTCGTGTTTGGATTTTATTATGAAGAGGTCGTACTAACACAGGAAACATGAATAAGGACTCAAGACCGAAATTGATCTACTCTTGAATATCTGGAGGAGAACTGAAACCCTTTCTTTTACGTTTAAGTTTGCTTACTAAATATTTGACAGAATCAATAAGATATCAAGAGATCAATGATATAGAGTGATAGTTGGTAATGAAATTCGTTAAGTAAACATTAGTATTAAATTTAATATAGTTCAGAACAATTGCGTAATATGATCATTTTATTATAAACAATAGTTACTAGTAAAAATACTAATACAACTGATACATTTTAAGTTGTTAGATGCGCGATATTGTTCCGATTTACATACACTACAGAGCTATGAGCATTTCAACTTAACATGCTTGTATTAGACAACAAGTGAAACCCACACAGAGGTTGCTCCCACAAGGAGACGAGGAAATGCAGGGATGACTGTTTACATTACAAATAGATAAAAAAGGAAGGTTGACTCCGAGTGGAGACACGCGCTGTCCACCGATAGACTGCTGGCGGCGATCGGCCGTGGGCGATCCGGGGAGAGTGGCATCTAACATTGAATAATTTTAAAATATTTTTATTATGCGAACTTGTTATAACTCTTAAAAAATTGCATGTTTTATGAGTAACGCTTACATATTAACCAACGCCAAAATTCCTTTTGTATAATTCAATTATGCATCCTGCAGACGCGTACGAATGCAAAAATAATGCACTCAAATACTGAACAGATACTAGATTTATAAATAAAATGTTTAGCCTAAAATTGACATCGCTTCCATTGCACACGTTCTTAGTATCTTGTAATTTTATATTTTTTGCTTATTTTATTTGAAGCATTAAATTTAAAATCTGTGTTTTAATATGTATGTAGGTAAGTGTTACATGTAAGATGTTTAATTGTGCTTCAATAATTATCTTTTTAATAAAAACACATCATAAAAAATCTAGATTTACCGTTTATACGAACTCGTACGAGTATATTAAATAAGACAAACAATTAAATGCATCAAACTAATTCTCTGTGATAAAATATTTTTTAGTCATCCGTAGAATTGTATTTTAAAGTATATTGCTAAGCTGGGAATTAATGAACACGTTGCTTTAATCAATATTTTTATTTATTACGGCAATTATAGTTGCTGCCTATGTTGTTGATATCCTGTATATAACGTCAACAGCTGGTGTTGTCATCAATTTCCCAACAGGAAAATAACTAAGCTGCTTGATAAGCTCACGTTGTTATGAGATAAATAGAAAAACTACAACCTTACTAATAAATTGTATCTTTGTAATAGGTAGTTAATACAAGATTACAAATCACGCGCAGTGTCGCTGGGTGTTATAAGGTATATGTGTGACGTCAATGATATTAACATACCATTCGCAATGAACGTGCTAGTACTCATTTACTGTATTAGAAATACATTACGTAAATTTTACTACCATTTGTAATTGTTTTGCTTTAATGACAATAATCCATTTAGTTTTTATATGTATTTACGTATAAAATTAAAGTAGGATTTTATCAAATATTTCCGACATTTTATTTCTTGAAAGGCTTCAAAAAGCTTCATAGAATTTTGATTACCACATTCTGTTAAAATCCACACAATTAGAGATATTTACTGTTACTGTTCGAAATGAGATTTTCTGTTTCCAACAAGGTAAGTGATTTAATCACATAATTTAACTTACACATAACCTCAGATCTTCAATTTTAAGTTTTAACCGAATTATATTTTTACATTTTATCGAAATTCATAAAAAATAACACGAGGTACTATCAGAAATTTATTTAAAACAAGTAAAAAAGTCAAAAATGAATTGTTGACTGGTTCAGGGGGGTATAACGCGGTCCGCGGTTGGTTGACACTGCGGCTGTGACGAAACCGGTGTACAGGTTTGGTTTTTTTTCACATGTCTAGATGTTTAGTGTGTTTGTGTCATAGTTAAAATAGAATAATATGATTTGTTAAATCAACGTTCGTTTTATGTGATTTAATTTTGAAATTGAATCAGTTTCTCTTTGCTGATGTTATTTGACTATTAGATATGGCTAATTATCCCTTTAATTATTTTATGTTTAAAATGTATATTGTTGGAGTATTGGTCATGTATAAACAACTTATGTTGTCTGTCGGATACTTTCTTTGCGATTGATCACAAGTATTGACCTATAACTTATTGTATCGTTTATTTTTATTTACTCAAGCCAAGAGTGTTGAGTGAGAGCTAAGTAATATTTTTATAACTGTTGTTTTATTTGATTGGGTTACAATTAAATTAAATTATGTATATTTAATAATTACCAACACTCATTCTTACATACATGCATCGACGACCCACGTGGTGGAGCGGTCAACATATCGGTCTGACACGCTGTGGGTCCCGGGTTCGATCCCCGGCCAGACAGACATCTGAATGATGAGTTTAGATTTCTGTTCTGGGTCTGGGTGTTTGTGTATTCGTCTTTGTATGTCCATGGCACCCGCGAGACAGGAGAAAATCCTACTGTGGGGCTATGAGTGTAGAAAATGTTTATATAGATAAACAAAATAATATAAAAAAGACAAGTTATATTCTCCTATCGTACAAACAAAAGCTTGGAAAATGACGATTTGAACAACCCAAGCTACTTAATATTATTTATTTGTAAAGCAATAGATCAAATATATTACAACCGATAACAATCAACAGTCGAACTATGAACAAGCAAAGCCTTGTTTGCTACCGTGGGCCGCCGTCTGCTACTGGCGGTTTGGATATTACCAATTACTACTAACAATATTCTGGCTTGTAGGTGGTCGTTTACGCTTCGTTGCAATTATTAAATTCTTTTTTTTATAATATGGAAATAGCAAACAAGATTGCAGCCCATCTGATGGTAAGTGGCTACTGTCGCCCATTAACATTTGTAATCAACTCTTGGTAAGATTAAAGTCTCACCTAAGGTTAGCATGCGTTGCTGCCCCTGAGGACTAAGATGGAATGCTCCGGAAAAGTATGTCTCTCTTACCACACCCTTCAGACCAGAACACAGCAGCGCATTACATTGCTGTTATGAGGCAGAAATAGGTGATGTCTTATTAGATCTGATGAAATGCAGACGTGTGCTCAAAGCCTTTCCCAGTTACGAAGATGAATACTAGCCCAGCAGTGGACCATAAGAACGGGTTTCGGATAACAGGAGTCCCAAACCGTCTTGCATCTATCTTATCTTAATTAGTCATTATTTATGTTTACGTCTGTTACTAAATTCAAATAGAACACATTCAAACGCCTTATAAAACTCGTAATATGTTATTTGGTTAACGGAATATTAACTTTTAACATTGTAAAAAGCGTTAAATATATAACTATTGTAAAAAGCGTTAAATTCTCCTCTTTGCCGTGAATCAGTACTTAAAAATAAATTATTGTTTGTTTCTGATTGATCTATTTTGACAAAGATTACTGACATAAATTTCAAACATCAATATTTAAACATTTTACATACAATGTTAGTCTTTAAGTCTGAGATAGACAGACGAATCCAGGTCACTAGGCTGTAGGGGCCATCTGAAATAGGTGAATAACTCCTGAGTTCCTCATCCATATAAAATTACGAGTTTACGTACGTATATATCCTGATAACACTGATCTGCTTTTATGGGCCGTAAAATGTGGGCTAATTGAGTGTCTCCTTATTAGTGACATTAAACTAATTAAGAAATTGAATAAAATTAACCGAAGGTAGAGTTGATTAAAAGATACAAGTACAATTTATTTTTGTACCGTTTAATCGTTGGTTTAGTCAACTATGTTAAATCAAGTTATAGTATTATAGTAGGTAGGTAGATTCAGTACACAGTAGTCACAGTATTCGATCGATTTACAAAATTTTATATGGTATTAAAAATCATTATATAAAGGTTTGTTAAGATTTTTTAAACTGTAGTTTGAGTAATTTTGGAAATGACTGAAGTAATATTAACGAAAATTACAAACAATACAGTTAAATATTTTACGCCAAAAATTGCTTAGGCGTAGTTTTTTCCTAGTAATTAATAAAACGTGAGGGTAAGTCTTACTTGTATTGGTAAACAAACATTTCTTATTTATTTTATGTTAAAATAGCTATGCCCTTAGTGTCATCTGCTTTACCACAGAAAGCAATATGAATATTTACTTACATTTGACAGAAATTTATACCTTTGTTAATTCTCGAAATACCTTCTCTACTTAGCACCACAGATCACGCAAACAGAAAAAATACTTTTGACTTGAAATTACTTTTGAAAATGTATAATAGATCGATTTTAACGAAACAAGACTAACTTTTATCTCAAGTTACGGAGTTTTATTATATTTTAATTTACTTGAGTTCAATTTAGTTGTAATTTATTTTGATTTGATGCGATCTCCAACACATAGACAAATGGACTGTTGAAAATTTTAATAATGATAGAAATTTAGATTTGTTTTATGTTCCGCCACAAATACATTCAATATGCTTTATTTTTTTATAGATATGGGCCGCAACTGTATGCTAATGTCCATTGATAATTTTGACTTTTAATTGTTTTGCAGAGAAATTTTAAAAATTATCTACGACGAAGATTACAAATCTGTAGACAGTCCACTCCTCACATACAAACTACAGTTACAAAACAGCACATGTAAATGAAAGTAGCAACTACAGCGACCGCTACAATTATGTCAAACACTAATCAGTCTTCCTTATAGCTCCAAATTTCATCCAAAGCGTGTTATTACACTCCATAATGCATCTGATCGTATCAGTGAAGTCTGCAACTGAATCTTCGTAAACATTTGCAGGACTCTCATCACCGCCAGCGATATTCCATCTCTACGGAGTTTTACAACTATGAAGAAGCGAACTCATATATACAAGATTATTCTCACGGATTCGGTCACATTTCCACTGTAATGAGTATCTCGTGTGTTCCAGGTCATAAACTATTTGTGCGACTAATTTCAGTGATATCCGACCAGTAGTTTTTGCGTGAAAGAGTAACAAATACATCTTCACAAACTTTCACATTCATAATATTACTCAGATATATAGGTACCTAATATAAGATATGGACGAAAACATACTTGACTCGTTTTAGAATAATCATAGCAGTGTCTAAACTACCGAAGCTAGAACCGTGTTAAGGGGGTTAAAAGGGGGTTTCTTTTTTTGTGTTATAATCTCTATGTACGAAGTTCTAGGTAACAGATAGTTTAGATATATGAAGACATAATAATGTTTAATAAATTTATCATTTGTTGCCTGATCAAGGATCGAATCTGGGATTCTTTATTTACTGCGCTGTGTATACACTTAAGATTGGACGGTAGTGAGAAATAGAATAATTTCATAATATTCTATATCATACCACCGACTACGTACTTTAATATTACATCAGCGGTTAGTTACATGAATAGCGATTATCGCTTATAGCTTGCTAATATATAATCGTACAAAAGTAAAAGCACCAGCAAGATTGGGGCTCATTGACAAAATTCTTCACAGTCGGTTTACTTCCTTATAATTAAGACAACGGTACTCGACCACTCGCCGTCACGCTGCCGTGGCCTTTTGGGGGATTTCGGCCACAAGCTTTATATAATGTTGTGGTAATGAATTTTCTATTAGATATGTTATCTAGAATTTCTATTTCAAGATTTTAATGTAAATTAACTGCTAAAAGGGAGCCAAGTGGTAATACAATGAATTTCATCAAAGTTTTATATATGTGATGGAAGTACTGAAAGGTAGAGGTTGGGTAGATGGGTTACTCTACCACTTGTGCTTATTAACGGTTTCTCCCCGC
>DWTU01000138.1:0-22064 GCA_018251515.1 Cecropterus confusis | reverse complement strand
ACACATGTTAATCTATGCGTAAGTTTAACAATCTAGAGTATCTTATTTAACAAGTGATCGCAACCCGGCGATGGCTGCGCGCGCTCACAATACAACAAACACATTATGGCAATAGGAATTCACGTTTGGCTTATTAACACTAAAACTATACTTAAACGAAGGAAGAAATACTTTTCTGCAATATATTATTGCACAAGTACGTAACTAAACATTGCCATAGTACATAATGCCTTTAGTGTAAAAAATAAAATTTTCATTCCATATAAAATTTACTTGAAGCCTTACTTAAAATTATTTTTGGCACATAACTAAACTAAACTAAGCTATAGCTAGGGGATGACGGGATACTATATGGTACAGGTTCCGCGTCATATCGTTAACAATTAATTAATCTTTGGTTTATCTAGCCCACCGGTCACAATTTGGAAATTACTTACAAATTAATAGATAATAAAATATGAAATAGTTCAAACAGGCTCGCTTATTCCAATTACAATTATCATATAATACATACATCATGTAAAGATAAGAAATTTTATAAGAATAATAATAATTTTTATTATGATTTATAATTCTTGTAACTTTGTAACATTAGAAAGTGTATCGGAATACTGATCCTTAAACGTCCCCATTGAGAATGGTGCCGACTACTGAGTATTCGTATAATTATAATATTATTATTCTTATTGCAATAATTCTAACAATTGATAACAATGAGGAAGACGGCTACTACTTTTTGTCACGAGAGAATTTGCCGACATATTAAAATAGAGAAGCCTTCATTGCCAAGTTCCTTTTGAGTTGTTTTCATGATGTAGGAGTCGTGGCTGCAGCCGCAGAAAGAATAACCACACCATCTAAATCATTGCTTCATTTTTGTAAAAACAGAAGTTATTGATCTATGGCGGTCATGCTTCAGTTTAGACTGGGTAGGTATTTTTTAAGAGCAGTCCTGCATAAGCCCTGTGTGTACCTATACAGAGCTTTAAGTTGTTCGTAAAAATTAGTGCCGCCTTCCTCATTGAGCTCGATCAAATACTGTGTCCATAGACCTATGTATGCACTAAATCAAAAATGTAGGTAGATAATAATTTATGTAGGTAATTCGTTGCTTAGAAACCTTAACAAATTAATTTTATCTACTTAGGTACTTATAAATAATCGTTAGGTTTGTATCTCTTAAAGTGTATTTTGCATAGGAACTTTCTGATCTAATATATGGCTGAAGAAATGAAAAATACAGGAGCGTAATGGTCTAATCGATATAAAGAAAATACATCAAGTTGTTCAGCTGCCTTGTAGGTAATTTACTAGATATACTTTATAGCATGTTTTAAAGTGTGATAGATTTGAATAGAGCCGAAATTATAACTCCATATTTAAGGTACACGAGATACGTCTACCTATGATGAAAAATGAGACAATAAGTTAGTGCGTAATGTATAGTTCACTTGTAAATTCATAAAATACGAATTAAGTACAAAGTTCATAGATTGTGAGGAAGCGACAAATTATAATAGGATTTATCAAGTGACAAAATTACAGGTGTTTTAAATATCTGAATTTAGAATGTGTTTGAAACGAAATTACATAGTACAGTCACAACAACACTATAGATCTACTAAAATTTGATTTACAAGATACAGTTGATTTATATACTCGTATTGTATTTGAATAAACAGATGTCGATTATTGTCTCTTAATCCATTTTATGTCGGCGTAGCGAGCAACGCCGCGCGCTAGTGCTAGTATTTGAATAAGCGATCATATTTACACATAAATTCTTATGCTATTTACAATAATTATTATGTACATATCTTAATAGATTCTAATCTTTGGACTAATCGAAAGAGTTTTTTAAACACAGTAGAGATCCCATAGGAGTATTATGGAATGCTTTTAACTTAAGTAAGATTTAATCTATCTAAACACTTATGTTACAAATACGAGAAGCTTAGTTACACTAATTTTAAAATTTTTACCAATAGAAAATAAATTTTGAAATTTTAAGTTATTAATTATGGAAATAGAGAATACTGATTACATCATAGCTGATGATGAAAGTCGACTGCTTTGAGTCGGAAGCATCTCGAAAGTATGAGTGAATAATTCGATGAATAAATGTGTACTCCTTTGTACGTATATTGTTCGATACATTATATTAGTAGTTACATACACAAAATCTATTATTACGGATTCTATTATTCTACTATATTGTCATCACGATAGACACGCGGTCTATTAACCTAAGCATCTAACCGATACAATGCATTCTATGTTGCACAGTTGCACTCATTTATACTTATAGGTACCATTACGTTAAAATATTAAAGAAAGTTTAAAACGAGCAACGGCGTGGTCGCACTCAACCCTTATTACATAATATTTGGCACAATATAAAATAATAATAAAATAAAGTTTATTATCGATGAGTATTATGATACAGGTACTGGCCTTTGGGGTTCGGCACATAAAACTATCACCAAATTAAAGGTACTAAAAAGATCAATTACATCTTTGGCGCTTCGCATGGCACTCGTCTTTGGTACATTTGGCACTAGTAACTTAATACACAAATAATCAGAATATTATGATCTATTGTACAAAAATATGACATTGAGCATTGATCCTAAAATATTTAAGTCCCAACAAAAATACCGGGCGATAAATACTTTGTTATTAAGAGTATTATTAACCATTTAATTAAACCATAATAAAGTCCACTTATAGTTAAAGGTCAAAGCGAATAACTATATCTATTTGAACTTCATGAAATTTTCATTTCAAAATCTTTGCAAGTCACCTCCACATAACTATCACTAACATAATTTCGGTCTCACAATACTCACATGTCATGACTGTTTTGGTCTGACACCCAATATTTGTAATTTAATAATTTACGAATTTAACATGAGCACCTAGTTAAGGACTTGATGCAAGTTTCATTATAATAATAATAATAATATATATTTGCTTTCAATCTACGCGAACATTTCTTCCTCATCGTTTGGGCTTTCAAGTTTTAATTCGAAAAATGACCATTTAGGTACACGTTGCATAGACACTATCACATGAAAACTTTGACTAGCGACTCGTCTTTTCGCAAATCGATTGATTTAAAAAATACGAAGGTAGCTTCATCATTAAAATTATTATTTTTACAATTACAACATCCAATCCATATACGAGTATCTGATGCTTGAATTTACTTACTTTACCAAGTTAATCTCTGTATGGCTTACAAATGGCGAATCTGTGGTTCATATGTTGACTGTATGAGCCTGAATGCGAGAACTTCTTTAGGCACTTGCAGCACTGAAAGGGTTTTTCTCCAGTGTGGAGTCGCTTGTGTTCTGTCAAGTGATGCTTATGTTTAAATGCTCGCGGACACTCCAAACATCTGTAGGGACGTTGACCTGGAATAATTAAATAAACCTTTTAAATTGTGCTAATGGTAATGTTCATGATAATTTAATTATAAGGAATCGTTTTATACCTAATTGAAACACTAATAATATTACTGACCTGAGTGTTCATATTTATGCCGTGCCAGCGAGCTCTGTTTCACGAAGGTTTTGTCGCATTGATCGCAGACAAATTGTCCTTCACCCTCTTTAAACTCAGCACCTTTCTTCATTTTGCTTTTCTTAAGTACAGAAGCTTTGTCGTCAAATTCGATTGGCGTTTGTAGCTCTTCGCCCCAAGGATGTCGCTCGTATGATGGACTTGACTCTTGCCGGTTTGTATCTGGTGGCATGTGCATGCCGAGGATAGGAGATCTAGCATTCGCAATATCGTTATACTGGAGAAGTTTATCCATTGGTAGAATGGGACTTATGGGTATTTTTTGGGACAATAGCCTTTTATGTCCATTCATATTTTCTCCTGGTGAGGGTGATTGTCCAAAGTCGGTAAAAGATAAAGATGAGCAATTGGAATGTGGATACGTATTTAAAAATTGCGTATGGTGTGGGGTTGTACTGCGAGAAGATTTTTGGCTCAAGTTCACCGCTTCTTCAGAATCGGAATGTGTGACTGAAATGCTGCAAGGCGGTGATGGTGATGGGCTTGACGTCACCGATACATTAGATTTTTTTGTAGATAGATCCAGAGGTTGGTCAGACATCGCAACTGTTTGTGTCATTCGTCGTACTCTTGCTCTATTATTTTGGAACCACACCTGCACTACTCTACTATCGAGACTAATTTGTTGTGCTATTTTCTTAAACTCTTCACGATTTGGCCGCGGATTAATAGCATAGTGTTCCTTTAATATTGTCTGTTGTTCTTCACTCAGTGCAGTGCGGACTCTGATCTTTCTGTCAGAATCGGTTAATGAAGTTTTATCATCACGTTCATCTCGACCAAAATCTTCATCCTCGCTGGCACTCACGCCGCTTTGAATGGACGCTCGTATTTCAGCCTCTAATCTGTTTAAGGCTACAGTTTCAGCTACTTGAGCTGCCAAGCCTTCATGCTTTCTGAACATGTTTCCACATACAAGTTTGTCATGTTCTAGTAACTCATCTTTCGTGTTGAATGTCACATTGCATTTCAAGCATCGGTTTAGGTCTTCAGGCTCCTGTTTTACAATCCATTGTGGAGTAGGCGGAGACTCTATTTTTCGACTATTATTTTCTGAATCCGGAGAAGGTTTTTCCAAATTTGCTTTAAAGAAGTGCTTTGTTACAGATGCATTGACTGATTGCAATATTGTATTAAATCCTGCATGATTATTATCAACATCGTGGTCATTGTTATTTAAAGGGACGGATTCGAAGTTTTGAGGAGATCCAAGATCTGTCTCTCGATCGTCTTGTTCTTTTTTAACAGACAATGCGTCGTCATCTTCAATATCCATAACTAACTCTGCACTTCCTTCAGATCTTTTATCGTCTTCTTCAGTTACTTCTTCTATAAGATCTTCAGGATCTCCCGAGGAAGCACCGTATTTGTTTGGGCTGTATGGGTTTTCTATATTTTTGGGCGGGTATCGCGAAGATGCTAACTGTGCCATAAATTGGCTTAAGGAAGCCGGAAGACCGGGTGTTGAAACGAGTGGTATTCCGTGTGCCGTTTGGTATGAACCCATGTAGTATGATCCCATCATACCAGGTTGAGGCAAAGATGGCGTAGAAAATTTATTTTCTGGTGTCGACATTGACGCAAATAACGCTGCTGCATTATATTTCGGAAGGATAGGCAAAAAGCCGTTGGGTGTCATGTTATGATTGTGCTGAGATGCAACTACAGCATTTGATCGTTTTCTTGATGGACTTCTGTCTGGGTTTAGCGCAGGGTTATTGGGTTTTATTCTTCCCATCTTAAGATTCATTACAAGACATTTCTTCGAGGTCATATGAGAGGAATATGATCCAGAATGGGAAAACTTCTTTCCACAGTTGGCACATTCAAAGGGTTTTTCGCCGCTATGAATACGCAAGTGTTCCTTAAGGTGATGTTTAAACTTAAAAGCTTTGTCGCAATCGTTACACTTGAATTTTCGTAGTCTAGCACTCTCGTCGTGGCTGATCATGTGTCGCTGCAGTCGGTACACATTGATGAAGCTCTTGTGGCAGATCTTGCACGTCTGTGGACAATAAAGTATTATCATTAGCGTTTTGTCTTCTTAGCTTATTTGTTAGCTAAGGAATATTCAGGATGCTAGTTGTTTGGTATACAATGAGCACTGACATATTTGACTGTATCCACCTGTGTGTTGGGGGAGTGGAGCTTCTCGTGGCGTTCAAGCTGCTCGCGGGTTGGGTAGGCTCCGCGGCATTGGCTGCAGGGGAAGGGGCCGCCGGGGCCCAGCGGGGACCCGCCGCGTTCCTCCTCTTCCTCCGATGGCTTGCCTTCGGAGCCTCCACCTGCAAGCGGCCGGACTGTAACAATAGAGAAACATTATTGTATTACACGAATTCCGAGGGCTATTACGGTTAATATGTTCCAAAATATCCTTAATCTATAACACAATAAATACGGCATTGTTATAAATAAATAAGCCTCCACTATCCGGCGAGTGTTGGCTGTACTCCGTGCTGAGTAATGAGAGACGAGGTTTATTTAGAGAATGCGTAAAGTGCGAGTTTTGTATGTTTGTACGGAGCTTGGCGAGCGGTAACTTTTGGACAGGTGTACCTTGTAACATTCCTATTATTCAAATATATAACTTTTTCTTTTGTAATCAACATGCACTTACATATTGCAAGAATAGAATTGAATTATAACTTACATTAATTAAAATAAAGTTTTTGGCGATTGAAAAAAGATTTTATTTCTATGAACAAGGAAGAAAAGAAACAATTTTTTTAAAGAACCATGTTGCTTGGTCATATACACGATATGACCAAGCATTCCCTAATAATGTCAAAATTACGTTGGAAAAGTAAAAATCGCCAATAGCTTGTGAAATGCAATAAAAAGGATAATAAAGCTTGCTCCCGCAGCACGGCGGCCGGCAGCAAATAAACAATTAACCGTATTCATTCGCGTTCAAAATGATCGCGGACACCTTTCCGCGCTGTATAAAAACAACCGAGCCAACGATTCAATTTGGAGTCGGTTATTTGTGTAATACGGGGCGTTTTGGCGTGTAATATCATTTTTAAAGCGTTGTCGGTGCGTGATAGTCGTAAATCAAGGATAATAAAGAGCAAAACAACGGCGCGTCGTATTAATTAGTGTGCCGCGTTCCACGGAGCCGATCTGTTTCGTGCACCTCGCGGGATCTAGCGGTGCGGCGCTACCACGCATTACACGGTACGTCTCCCATCTGGGATTTATTTAGAGTGCAGTTCTTTGAATTTATTAGACTCGATTAAAGTGACCTTAGTGGAATGAAAATGTTTTCTGGCTATTAGGAGATGATTTAACATACTTTGTATAGAATGTGCCTATATTGTTAGTACGTTAACACAAACTACTTAGGTACAATTTTACTAGACCTTCTAATATGATGAAATTTCTTTCAGATAAAGAAGAAAGCTGCTATACGTATATAGGTGTTATTGATTAATGCGATTTGTATAACATCGTTTACATTTTTTATATTCATATAAAAGGTATGTAAAAAAGTACGAAAGGAATCGCAGTCCATCTGATGGAAACGGCCACTGCCATCCAAGGATATGTGTAATCAATCCAATTATTACAATGGAGTCATGTTAAAAGACTGAGGACTAAGTTGAAACACCTCAGACAGACGTGTCTATTTAAACACCGTTACTCCGTTCAAAAGATTTAGATATCTACAACGAACTAAAAAAGCTCAATTATCTTAAAAAAGTTTAAATATCAAATATTATGCTTCAATATCTATAATGTTGAAGATTTTTTAAGTAGCCCCAAAATAATTTATTTTATATCCATACTTGAAGATTTTACATTCATTAAATGGCCGGACCATTACAGGAATATAAATTAGGGTTTTAGAATATGGAACAACGAATGTAGATACGTATGAACGTATGAAAACCAATTTAAATTTTGAAGCATTTAAGGATCGATTGTTTGAACATCTCTTTATTGTAATAATTAGGTATAGGTTGCGGTAGGTAACAGCAATATTATCAATTAAATTCATTGAAATTATGATGATGTGTATTTAATTTGTCTAGATTTGCGGTTTTAAGCCTTTACGATACCTTTGAGGTTTCATGTTCGGTTCGGTAGAGAAAATACCACCGTCTTATCTATTCTTAGCGTGAAATAGTTCATGTGAAAGTATGCGGAGGCCGGCTTACTTAAACATGAGGTCTTATCTTAGTCGTCAGGGGTGGCAACGCATCTGTAGTTGACGTAAAACCATTCCATGCAGAATTTCTCCTAGACGTCACTGACCTCTTACCATCGGGTGGACTGCATATTTGTTGGCTATTTCAAACTTATATGTAAAAATTATATAGGTATAACATTTTGTAAACTTTTTGCAAAAAAATCTGTCGTCATCAAAAATCTCCCAATAAATGAAATATAACATGGGCATAACTAGAAAGTACAGAAATCTGGGCTTCAAATCCAGGGTTGGTAAAAAATGCTTTAAATATGTCATTGCTATAAAATTTTTACCTTTAAGAATTTGCAGTTCATTTCATGATCCACTGCCACAACAATTTTAACAATTTGAAATTAAATGAACTTTCTAACTTGGAAAAATAAATAACCTTCACATTTAATTAATAATTTATTGTATTAAAATTCATTTTAAATTTATTACATATTATAATTCAAATGAATATTTGTGACCCGAATAAGCAGATGCATGGGAGTCTGCGGGACAGCTAGTATGATAATATAATAATTATAGATGAGGACTTTCGTGCGAAAGTTCATTAACTACAGAGTAAGTATTAGATACCAATAAGAATATATTAATTCAGGAATTATCTAGTTAGTGGTATTACTAACACGGCATGTCGTTAAGCTGGCTGGACGCTGGGCGCACGTGCGCTGCGGACGGCGACTCGACACCGGTATTGAATTTTAGAAAATATGGCCCCGTTACCCCACGCACAGATAACGCACGCTGCCTACCTTTGTTAGCCCGGCGTTGTTTACCCGGTACCGGAATTATAATTGGTAACGTGAGCAAATTAAGTTTAATGTAATAATTTTGATGAAAATACAGTCACGGTTGTAATAAGTCATTATAATATTTATAATCTGTTATTATTATCTGTTACTATATCTGTTATTATTAATTATAATCTGTTAATTCTTAAGTACTTATTAGTTACTAGTTCCTAGTTCTACTTATCAAGTTCCTTGTTGAATTTTCTGGTGCTATCATTTGTATTAATTTAGTCTAATAAGTAATCGAACCTAGAACCAAACGCACGAAGAAGTTACTTGATCTAACTTTAATAACTTAAAATAGTTATACGTATATTCGCGAAACAATCCTGCCTACTAGAAATTTAATAGATCAAATTATATTTATTTATTGAGTTGAGTTGAGTTTAAGGCACAATTTCGTTAGATCATATTATAACGTATAATTGGTTTCATACAGCAATTGCCTACTCTACATTACTAGAAAGATAATGCCAACAGGTCGTTCGATACATCGCTTTTACTACCCCAATATAGAAACACAAAAATAAGCAAATATTCTAACTTACAACACAAATCAATATTCAAGGTAGAAATGTCTGTTTCGCCGGGAATCGAACCTGGAACGCTTACAAAGCAAACTATAATGGTGCTCGTTCCATCACGTGTGTCTTCATGCAATTAAAACGACTACAAATTACTTGCTTAAAGGAATTGCAATAGATATTATAGTATAGTATCATAGTTAACACATTTAGCAACTCCATGACTCTACATCAAAAATTATTGACCTATTTCTATTTTAATCTTACTTTTTGAAAACTGATTTATTGAATAAGTTAATTTAGATAATTGAATTATTGTTGCGAACATAGAGTTTTAAACACGTATGGCGTCGCAAAAAAGTATGATCTTATATTTTCAAAGTAATGGATATAAGACTTACAAGTATGTTGAATATACTATATATATAAAACTTAAGGTCAATCGTAAATAACATTAGTGGTTGACTTGGAAGTGTTTTTAGGAATCATATTTTCTAAGCAGTCTTCAAAGCAGAACACAACCACGTAAAACCTGCTGAAAAATATCTAAGAACATATAAAATACATAAAATGTTTATAAATCATATGCATATTTTATATCAAAAGTATTAAGGCCAGTTTAATACTAGATTTATCTTTTTCTCTTGAATATCTTCGCTACTCGACAACAGATGGCGCTAGTAGTCGCATTAGGGATAATTCGTAACATCACGCCTAAATAATAAAATTTGAATATATGATTTTTGTATTAAATTATTTATTGATTTTATGTTGATAATGCACTAGTAATGTTAATAAAAATTGCAAACAGTTAACATTATTTTATTTTTAAGCTATTGTAGGTTCGTATGTATTTAGACATAATTTAGTAATGATGAATTTAACAAAGCCGAAATAATTAAAACAATCAGTACTTTAAGAGCAGGCAAATACCTAAGCAGGTATATAATACTCGGATATTATCGCGTTTCGTAAGTATGTACCTATATGGTATATTTTATCCTCATGATAGGACATTACAAAGTTATGTGGAATACCTATCACGGAGCGGATGATACACCTACACTCGAAACTATCGTTCGTAATCTGTGTACTGGCGTCCGTTCACCGATGATAAAAACCTGACAATTGTGAGTCGGGCTCGACTAATTAGGGGTTCGTACACGATAGAGTACCTACCTACAAATATCAATAAAACTATAGAGCAGTGTCTGGGTTACCTTTTTCATATTTTTCAGGTTCAACGTTTTGATTTTATCAATTATAAAATTATAATTTACACGGGAATTAGCGATTCTTACAGTTCTCGCAGTAAAGTAAAAAAAGAAAATCTAACATACTACATATTTTGGAATTTTGTTTTCGGCTTACATATAATTCCTTTTCATATTATTCCACAGATGATAATGTAGTGATAGCCTAATGGTTGAAACTCTGCCTCTCAATCGAGGGTGCGAAGTTCGAATCCCAGGCACGCACCACTGAATTCAAACCGCATTTGGCCAGCGCGGTGGACTATTACTCTCTCAGTCTGAGAGGAGACCCCTGCCCAGCAGTGGGACAATGGAATGACGATTTTCATATTATTCTACCATATGAATTTATTTGTCTAATAATAAGTCAATCTTCCTATACATTATCAATTATATCTTAAGACAACAAATACGTAAAAGCGGTTCATTTATCCACTTTCGGTACGGAGCCCCAGCACCAACGCACACATGTAACCATGCACACAAGTGCACAATAATTATCACAGCGAAGTGGCGATAAGAAGTTGATTATTGTTTGTGGCAAGCGCGAGTGGCGATTGGTCGCACCTGTGCGTCGGGGGCGGCCGACGTGTTCGCAAGAAAAAACCCCGCCTAGACACCATGTAACTGTAAATTGCGTTGAGAGAATTATTATTGAACTGTTTATCTGGACGCACGCTGCTTGTTCAATTATTGTATTGCGGTCGTCGCCGCTGTTATTTACTGCGACCACTATTAGGTACCCATTTACTTTCGTATACGCGATACGCTTTGCCATGTGGTGGTCGTTATGTTATTGCGACTGATTTGACACGAAGGTATCTTGGAATTAATATTGTGACTAATACACTCATTCTATGAGTGGACACTAAATTTAAATTCTAAAACGGTAGTTGCAAACAGTAAGGTGATAAATACTTTTGCGCTGAATATAAAATAATTTTGCATTGGTATTCCCTTAACAAGAAAAAATAAATATATTAATTAATTAGGCATGTTAGAAGCGACCATTATAAATTATAAGGCAGCATGTAGCTCACGAGGTAGTTACAAGTATGTAGAAAGATATATGAAAATTCCCCGAGAAATGCTCAGTTTGTAAATATTATTGCGGTTAAACCGATCAACCATAAGCTGTTGTTAACCACAATAGTATTTATAGATCCATTGTCCACATTTTTATTTTTACTACATTAAGACGTTTTAAACTTGCAAACAAATTGCGAGGAAGGAAATAGAAACGTTAGATACGTTTACTCCTTTTTTATAGCAGTTGAGTTATAGCAGTTTCAAATAGCATATTTGGCATATAATATAAGAATCAAAAAGTGGCATAACGTGAACACGCGACTTTAAATATACCCAAATCATTAAATAATATTGTCTATGATTACCTACAATTAATAACCTTCAATTTATAAAAATAACGATGCATGAAAATAATATTAGGTAAGTATACAATTCTTTTATCATAGGTAACTAAGCGTTAATACGTAAATACATACAAAGATGTACGTATTATTATCCTATTGGTACATGAAAAACCAAGATCAAAATCTCCCACTGTCTCATTTCCATCTAAGACATAGGAATTGAAAACCAGAATACGATAATGTTTTCCTCAGGTCCTGAAAAATACCTCTTACTCGTACTACGTGACTCATAATGTCACATTCTGGAAATAATATCTTAAATTATGTTGTACTTATCGAGTTTGATGACTAACGAATCTTATAGGTATAGACGTAGATACGTTAAAATTCATCTATTGTACCGTTGTATTCAGATCAGACGGAATATGTTGTATTAAGACGTATCTGAAATTGTTGAATCGTTAGTGAGCTGTACCTTTAAAATATATCGTTATAGGTAGTGGTTTAATTAGAGATAAAGTTCTCCGGCACGATATTTACAAGTGATTAGTGGATCAGCTAACTCCGTGAATGCTAATGAAGCGGACGATTTCATGTTATTAAACAAATAAATAATTAGGAAGCCTCTACATGTCTCAAAAGATCTGTCTATCTACAAAATGTCAACATTTCTAATAGTATTGCTAACAATTGCTTGTGTAAAGTATGTATTTAATAATGCTTAAGAACATTTAACATTAATAATGTTTTTATATTTTTCGTGTCTATAACAATTAATTCAAACATTGCTTTACAAATTTTTCAATCCTTAAATAATTATACACTAATTTAAAAAAAAAAACGGTTAGTGAAATTAACGTAATCATTATTACTTTGGAATTCGCGTAGGTGATCCATGAAATGCATAATTTCAGTAAATGTCTCTACGAAGATACGGATTATAATGAAAATATTATAAACATATATGCCTCTTAACAATATTTATAAAGATTTCAGTGGTTTACACTTACTTACACAGGACGAAAATTATTACAAATGTTATATTAAATGTTATTTACACTGAGTCACAAATGATCACTGAGTTTAGACAATTGCTTAGTTCTGAAATAATTAGAAACATTTAACGAAATTTTCATACATCACTTGGTGTCCATGTAACCGTTTAAATTTGACTGCACTTTATTAATTCTACTTAAAATAATTCTAAAGCTATATTGAATTCATAGTATAAATAGTCTGGAAGATTAAAAAAATATAAAAGATTAAAGTAAGGTAATACGTAAACTATTAAATGATATGTACTAGTTTACAAAATACGAATTAACGATAAACCGCGTACTACTTCATGTTATCTGCCGACGACGTAATTGGGATCCATTCAGCGAATATCGTTATAAAAAGAAATGTACACAATAATATTGATCTGTTAACCGCACTACAGATCGAAACAATAAAATAATTTAAATTTAAATCAGATGTATTCAAACGCGTTCGAACTCTACTGTCCGAAATAACGCACAGCCGATGGCTCTAAGTCTCTACCACATCAAACGTCCCCATCACATTATCCACTCCAGACAGGCGGCGTTTAAAGACGAAGAAAAAATAAAAGGTAAGAAAGAAAAAAGCAAATGAATTAAAACAACATAATCATTTACGATTTAAGACGCTGAAAGAGCGGGGTTCCCCTCGACAAACGAAACTTTCTTTCAAGTCTGTGTATACCTGTTCCCGATTCTCAAGTGGATGAATTATATCCCAGGGGAGTCGAGGGGAGATTACCGAACACAGAGGTTATTTCTAATGAAGACGTGCTCGAGTTTTATTTTTAATGCGGCCGAGAGGTGATATCATTTTCACCTGTCTTAGTTAACGGTTACACCAAACATTTGAATCGGGGAAATCTTTGAAATTTTAAAATTTTGCTTCGTGCCGACTTTCAAACTTCAGTTAAGAAGATAACAGAGCTTTTGATAAATACATTTATAATTTAATTTCGAGTGATAAAACTTGAGAAGTGGAAAACATAATAAATGAAAAGTGAGATGATATAACAAACATAAAAATAAAGTGGATAATAAAATAAATGGCAAATAAACGTAAAAGGAAAAGAAGCTTACTCAGGGCCGCGAGCCGCCTGGCCGTGGTGGTGGACGTGGGAACCTGCTTACTCCGCATGTCCGCAAGCCAACCGGCCGCCAAGCATTCGTACCAACCGCCAACTCCCATAAGCGAGCTCTGCACTTTCATCGAGCGACACCTCGTTCACACCGCGACCCACTCACTGACCGCGACCACGGACGCGGCGCACTACGACCACGAGCCGGCTCCGAGCCGCATCTACGCCGTACTACACGGGATCGCACAGCCTCCTCGCTGACGTCAGCGGCTAAAGTCCTACGGCGAAGCGGGCGCACGTGCACGTCGGGCGCTACTCACATCGGCAGGCGCCCCACACGTTGGCCAGGCTCCACAGGCGGTACGAGTAGCTGTCACCATAGCACCCGAACATCTCATCGGTTCTCGCGACCATGGCCCGCGCGCGCGGACTACGTGTTGTCAGCGGCGCGGCGCGCGGCGGAATGAAGCCGGCCCGCCTCTCGCCCCGCCCTGCGCGCCCGCGGCCCCCGCGCCAATACGTCCCCCACCTATACTTAATTAGTGGAGCCGACGGCCGTCCACGTCTCACCACCGGCCCCGCCGAGCCCGTTCGCTGCACGCTGCAAGACGCGCTGCACCGCACATATCACCACCGAACTCGTTCGACCACTTTTTGACCGCTCGCCCACCTTTTCCACTTGTTTATATACAACTTGACGCTCCACCTTCTCGGAGCTCTACCTGTCTCTATCTAGCGTCTTGTTATTATGTTGGAGTGACGTGCGCTCCTAATCGTTAAGTTGACGTTGAAACAAATATTTATTCGAATATTTATTGATAACGAGTATATAATAACTAGTTATCAATCATTTTCATTTATACAAAACAAATTATACCTAAATAATATTATCTTTTTCATATAATATAATACAATTATTATCATTGATT
Source organism: Cecropterus confusis (assembly GCA_018251515.1). Lineage (NCBI taxonomy): Eukaryota > Metazoa > Arthropoda > Insecta > Lepidoptera > Hesperiidae > Cecropterus > Cecropterus confusis. The sequence goes on along the minus strand of DWTU01000138.1, from coordinate 7,292 downwards.
ATTTTTGTATACACAAAACATTGTCCAACTGCAATGTTTATGTATAATATCGTAATATTACTAAATTATTCAAAGTAAAAGCCAAGTTATTAGTTAGTTTAATGTCTAATGATACTACGATGTCGATGCGTAGTTGCATTTTAGTTCGGCTTTCGAACACTAGATGGCGTTACATGTACGTCAGCGTGCAGTCGTTATTCACCAAACGTACGTTGAGATATTGACTTGCGTTTTGTTCAATATTTTTTAAGTTTATTGATTAATGACTTAATAGTTAAAACCAACTATTTGTACAAATACTGGTATACATATTACATCATTATTACATGTGATAACTCATAGTATCTTAGGATTATCTAATAAAATGAAGCCGACGTAGAGTATTTTAAGAAGTGAAATGAATAAAAATAATATTAAATTAATATGTTAACATATTTATTATGACTCTGTTTCATAGATATTAAGCGTCTTAGTCGGTACTTATAAATGGTAAGAACGTATATATCTTATAGAGTTAATTCTAATAGGGATTGGAAAAATGATTATGTAAAAAATGATAATAAAATCACTAATCCAAAAAAAAATGGTATTAATAAAAACACATATGTATTTGCTTCTGTAAAAACGTATACCTAGTTATAAAACAAAGTGTTTAAATATGTGATCGAACAAAATTATTTAAGAGGATCCCTGAGTGCTCGGTCAATAAATGGCTGATGAAGATATAAATGCATGTGTTGTTTTGGATCGGACTCGAATAGCACCACTCCCTCTCTTCCCACATAATCCAGGGCAATAATGAGTTCCTGTGTAACATTAACACTCAGTGCGGTCATCAACACGCATGTCAGGCGCGGTGACTAAAAAAAAATATAAAAAAATAAAAATAAATACAAATAATAATAATAATAATCGCAAATTAGCCTCTAGGACGCCTATGTCTAGCAGTGAAATTCATAACAATTGTAGTTAGACGATATAAAGTTGTAAATTATGTAACTAGTCTCATAAAACAAGATTTTAGGTAATTTATTGGTTGGGTAACAAAAAGACAATGCCACCTTGCGACCACGTGCGCACCACGTGACCACACCTTGTCTTTTGAAAAGCTCTTTGTATCCAATCAGCTTTGTTTGTGAATCGACATTCATGAAATGGATAGGTGACATCCTCAATAATGGTCGCATGCATCTTTTGTTTTGAGACAGAAGTTTCATTATATGCTCTTTTATACGAGTATAGTATCTACGTTCGTACGTCTATTCATGTAGGTACATTTTAAAAAAATACTTACTTTACATATAGTAGGTGTCTGTAAATAAAAAATATCTACACTAAGGTTAGGAACTAGGTATGTTTACAACCCTTAATTAAGGTTTAAGCAACTCCAACGTAGATAAAAAACAAATCAAACATTAAATCGATTATGAGTTAAGTACGTATAGTGTGAATGATTGAGCGTCGCAAAGGGGGCGTGTAAAAGTGTTTTTTTCTATACTTATAACTTGATAGTGGTGGTGAGGTGGGATCTGATCTATCTTGGATTGGGTGAAAGCTAAGTACCTATAGTTAGTGATGCAAGAATTGATACATCTCCAGTATAAATATATACCAATAAATAGATTTAGAAATTATAGCTTTATTTGACTTTAGAACTCGCAGTGGCGATTCCATATCCACAATACCCAAATAAAGATAAAATTTTCACGTTTTGTACATCAGTGCCCTTAGAACGAGTTTAAAACGTAATTTTAAGAACGTTTCCTTAAAACAATGATTCTTTATGTTTCCGCCTATATATTACAAAGCACATTGCACGTTAACGTATTCATTTAACGGCCATATATTGCAATGTACGTACTTTGCAATTATGGAAAAACGTAAACAATTTAGAGGAACAGTAATAAACTCGTAAGGGTTCAGATATATTTGCAAAAAAACGATAAATTTGGAGCACTGAGATTAAGTCATTCAAGACATTTCTATGATTTTTAAAATTGTTGTTTGTCTATTTGCTTGTGTGTTTGAAACTACAGTAAACCAAATCCACTGAATTTAATTTAAAGGGTTGGTAATATGTACATTGTCATCTTATTTTATGAAATATCATTCACTCTTTAAAGTTTAATTGTATTGTAAACACTATAAAATAACTTTAATTTTTTGTAATATATTAGAAAAAATATATTAGAAGTAGATAGTGGATATACCCATAATACTTATTATCACCTATGCTTTTAGCAACTGGGTATTGATTACTATGTTTTTCTGTGTTATCATTTCTGTTAAGGTCGCCAATGCTCATTAGTAAAATATTTTCCGTGTATATTTATCGTGGTTAATTAAATTCACACCTCAAATTATAAAAACATTAAAATGTATATTTTTTTAACTGCAATATATTTCGCAGGTAAAATTCTGCCCTTAGTCCATACTAGGATGAACTGTGTTGTTAGTCTTAGATTTGGAAAATACATTATATTTTGGTATAATATTATAAGAATAATAAGCGATAAAGAGTTGTGACAGTTGCTTCATACAGGTGCCTAGCTAATCTCTGAAATAGATATATTTAAAATATCCTTACTATTCCTCATTTAATTATTGCAGTCAATGAGTATTGCTTAACCTGAAATATTGTTTGTAACCTATGAGGTATAGATATAAGGGGAGCAAAAGTCGAATGAGCTAAAGTAATGTAAAACCTAAAGTAGGTACGTAAATCTATTTTAAATTTTCTTCACGTGTTTTTTGTATGGCTTAGGTATTGTTTTAATTAACTTTTTCGAAATAAATAAAAAACATATTCCAACTGTAAGTGCGGTTTCAGTTATCGGTGTTTATTTAGATATTAATCTAGGGTTCGGTTTCCGGCGAGCAGTCCACACGTGGCTTCGTGAGCCTCCTGCGGTGCAAAATTATTTTTAAAGGATATTTCATGCTCTTTTAGTAGGATCTACTTGCCGACTACCTAAGGTTGGCTAGCAATGCGCTATAACGCTGTGGATTAATTTGTAAGGCTTGAGTAGGTAAATCTACCGCATCCTTGAATACAAAACAGCGGGGACTAAAATTTGCTGTCACGGGTCAGGAATAGGTGACTGTGATGTTATCGCAGTCAAACAACTTTGTTCTAGTTTTGGACCCAGTACCTAGGAGGAGTATCCTAGGAGTGTATCATAATTTATGATGTATTTTTGATGTAGGTACCTACATAACACTGAAATGTTGATGCCTGTGTACACATGTTTGTGTATTTCATTGTGCAATGTGCATAAGTGGATAGGAATATCAGAACTTAGACTTTGCTCTTGTATGTCCCATGACATGCAGGATCGCAAGCAAAATTACATAGATTTAAAGGGAAGGTTTGATCGCAGTGCCGTATTAAATGGCGGTGCTACCACGCTATAATCATCGATGTTAAAATTATCACCACATCCACAGTGATAATAAAAATATTACGTGAATTGTCGTTGTAATTGATTGTTGTTTAATTCGTGTAAATTGATAAATAAAAAAAAACGATAACAGTTTGGTGGTTTGGTTCTATATTGTACAATAAATTATAATGATGATGCTTCTCACACTATGCGTAAGCAAACATCAACATCTGGCGGTGTGATGCATACACAGGTAAACGAAATGATATACAACGAGTCATAAACCGAGTCGGTTTACATAATTTTATAAAGGTACCAGTCTTTATATTCTAATTAGTTTTGTTTACCTAGGGTATGATAAAAAAATCTTAGTGCTTGCTCATTAAGTTACGTTAAGTTATAACTTGTAGTATTCATAAAATTAATATAATCTCTATTTAAAAAAAAATCTTTTGATATTTCGTTTTCATTTGGATTTTAAATTAAATCTGCCATCTTGTTTAGTTAATTAAGTAATAAGTATTAAGTTACTGTTAGTAAATAATAATTATGTTTACCAAAACTCATACCGATCGGTTTTCATTAGGCCCACGTCTTTACCATTCATTTGGCATTACAGTTGAAACTTTATTTTTTAGACACCAATTTTTAAAAACTATCTAAAAATATCATTACATGTATTGTATGACTCTATCTTTCTGTGTATATAAAACGACTTTTGACAGAATGGCAGCTGGTTTCATATTTATTTATTACTTATTATCTTAACCATTGTTTTATTTATTATGTTTAAATATTTCTGATGCTGGTAGGATCCTTTGTGATCCACAATGTGATGAAGACGGTGGCACCAAGGCTATGCCTATTTTTTCCTAATACAAGCAACATTAAGAGTTGCCGAATTCTGGATTGAAAAGTACGATAAGAGAGACCGACGTATGCAAAGCGCTTAAACTTAGTCTTCAGGGATAGTAACGCGTATGTGACCCTAGATAAGACTAATCTTATCTTATAAATTAATGGGTGGCAGTGGCCACCTAACATCAGATGGATTGCAAGTTCGTATACTACTTCTATATAAAACTAAAGACACTAATTTCATTTAATTACAATTTCAATTTTGGTTGGTTTAGTTGGCTAAATTGGGTTTTTATGAGCAATAACCTACCTCTACATTTTTGTCAATATGGTTTTATAATTAATTCTCACTTACTTAGGTAATAACCTACTCATCAGCATTTAAAACATTTACTATTTTTACTTTGTTGTATAAGTAACTGCTAATTAGTGTAATCTACTCAGATCTTCATTACTTTTTTAACAATAGGGCGAAATGGGATAAATATATTATTACATAAAAAAGGAAAAAAATCTTTTTTAAATAGTTTTCAAGCTTTAGACATCAATAAATTATTATAGACCTACCTAGGTACATAATCATTCATTGATTTCTGGGGCGCACGTAATTCATGTTTGTAGGATTTGATTTCAATGGGAGCCTTTGAGGAAGTTTACTGCTGAGTCGCCCACCACCACACCACAAACCACAAAATTTAATATGTACAAATGATTAAAAGAATTATAATAATTTAACTTAATTGCATGCGTCTACACCTGTAATCTTGTTCATATAGAATTGTTGTTTTAATATTACAAACCTTACTTAGTAACATAAATTTAAATTACGTAGCAATACACCAAAATAGAGAGGACTCACAAAATTTAACTTTAATACTAACTACATAATATATTACGTACTATTACCTCCTGATATTGGTAATGACACAGCCGCAATCATTATAAGGTAAATGACGTTCACGCGTTTCCAATTTTGCTAAAATGACTACAACACTAGTATTATCGTTGCAAAACCGCATTGTATCAGCGAGCGATATCGCAGCGATCTCTAAACGATTATGTGTCGATAAATACACGGTGCTCGATAGCCCGCATACAATGTTACATGTTATTAGCGAGCCATTGTCGATTGTAATGTACCTTTGATACTGCGGGAAGCTGTATGGGAGCAACACTCTCCCATACAGGTTCTCTTTAATAGCATGAAAATAATTACGAGTTACTGAATGGTGACTGCATTTATGTAAGTTCGACGTAAAATGTAATGATATGATAGCATTGTAAGGGGCATGGTTTTCGGCATTACACTTATCTTTGAAATGAAATGAATGAAGGAATTAATCTTTTTTGTATAGGCAATTACAAATTGTTAGTTACAACATATTTTTACACTATCACCGGATCGGAACACGACCTCAGTTGGGAAGATCCGGCAAGAAACTCAGCGGGTTTGCTTTCTATGTTGGTGTAATATATACATTTTTTGAACCATCTTCTTTTATACGGAGATAAATGGTAGGTCCACTATCTTGACTTACATTTGACTAACCATGAGGCTTAACCATGAAACTACATTTTATGGCTGTTTGGTTTTAGAATTACAGGTACACCTCTAATTTTGCATAGTTGTGTTTATTAGAAAATATGTCACTTTAATATTAAAGGGAAACATCAAATAAGATATATATATAAGATTTGTCAAAGATGCACAAAATCTGTCAATACATACCAAATTGGCCAACGTCGTAGATTATGAAATGATACTTAGTATTACGTATTACCCAGTAGGTATTACTTACAGAAATAAATAAAAAAAGACATGCATAAGCAAAAAAAAAAAATTGTGTGAATAAATATGTTATTAGTAACACTGAATAATATTTAGTTTTGCGAAGGCCAGTTAACCGACTGTTTCTCGAATTAAGCAGTACAATATGAACTGTATCGACATCATAGGTAGTTATTCTGTTATCAGAATCGGTTACATAAATTCACATAAGTTCATTGCGTTTTAGAGTTCCGTTCGTTCAAATTAAATACCTGCCTTTTATGATTCGTAGTGACTAGTATGTCTTTTCCAAAAATCGGTAAGATCGGAAGGTGGGCTAACATCGGCCCATTGTATAATGGTAGAAATATTAAAATTTAGAGTAGTATTATATGAAATCTAACAAAATCTTTTTTTTTACTTTTGTTTTTATATCAGACTGAAGTAGCAAACGAGCATGCAGTCTATCTGATGCTAAGTGATTACTGCCACCCATGGACACCTGTAAGCAACTTCATATAGAACAGGGGTTCCTACCTGAAGTCGATCACAGATACCTTGCTACTTCCGAGGACTTAGTTGGACGCCTTATTTATAAGTTAACTGGCAAACACACCCTTCCACCGAAACAAGAGCAAGCAAGAGCTGCTTCACGCTGGTATCGGTAGGTATCGGTAAGTATCGGTAGGTGTATCGGTGGTACCTCCCCGGTCAAACTACGCTGGTTCTACCACCTGGTAAAAATGGTAACAAGTAATAAAGTTAAATAAAAACTAAAGAAAGGTACTAGGTCCTAACGTTAGCTATCATAAAATCATAACACTAAGTAGTGCAACATCTCAGCCCATAGGTCCGGCTCATACTTTGAATCCCGGGCACCTTTCTCTAATATAGAATATTTTGCGTGCTAAGTGCGTAATAAGTGCGTACTTATTATAAATTAAATATTATCATAGCATTCTCGTTAAGAGTACTTATCTCTGTAGACCTGGGAATATCGCCTAGTTGTGAGCCATCTGATCAGGAGAGAACCTTTAAATCGTGAGGAAATCTGTATGCTTGATAGTACTCATAAAAGATTTTAAAGGTGTATAAACTCTAAATTTAGCACAATGCATTATGTTCTGTTGAGTGATGATATGTAATTTACTATGAAAAAATATATTTGTTCGGCCATTTCCCATACTTCTATTAGTTCGTCAATGTTATTCACGCTTGTCCATTTTTTATATATACGGTGGCCTGCGACCTGGAGAGATAAGCCCGGTCAGATAACCTACCTT
>DWTU01000137.1:0-22066 GCA_018251515.1 Cecropterus confusis | reverse complement strand
CCTGTGTCGTGGGTGCCATGGACACACAAAGACGAATACACAAACACCCAGACCCAGAACAGAAATCTAAATTCATCGTTCAGATGTCTGTCTAGCCGCGGCTCGAACCCGGAACCCACTGCGTGTCACCGGTATGGTGACCGCTCGTGGGTCGTCAAACTATTATTAGGTAGGAATAGACTTAATGGTGGTGTCTCGACGCTCGTTAGAACTTTTACCATCCATCTGAATTGTGTTAAAGTTCAATATAAATATCTTCGTGAAAGGCCGTGACTTAGAGCTTTCTGAACCTACATCAATCAGTTCACTTAACTTAATCCTGATGTTGGCGCGTAGTAAACTAAAATAAAAGTTTGGAAGCACTAAGAATCACTGACTTAGATATATCAATCTTACCCGTAGATTGTCACAAGAATACGGATAGAATAATCTTAGACTTAGATCTAGACTTTTGGTTCATAGTGAACCTAAAAACTTAACCCAAACGAATAACTTATGAAGGTTGTAAGTTAGACCTTCATAAGTTATTCTATATTATGTATTTATAAGTTATTTGGTATTTCTACTTTTACACTAAAATAAAAAGTCAGTAATCTAGCGTAATGTATATTAACAACTGATTACAACTTCAAGTTCTGAAACTCAATATTAGTGAGAACTAATTCATTCAAATGTATTAGTATCTGTTAAGTAAGTTTGTCAAAGAGAACAAGAGAGTTTTCGTGTTATTAACACAAAGGCAATATTTTGTTATAGACTTCAGAAAAAGTTGAGTACTTGTACATTCAAAAGTTTTTTATGAATGATATAATGGTTGGAGTTTTTTTTTAATTTATGGTGACAATGATGATGGTGATGATTTTTGTTACATAAATAATAATTTCAATTTACTGTATATGTCTTCTAAAGACGTGGTTTTTTGTAATGCTACACATGAGATTTTTACACGCTTTTTATTAGCATCACCTGTATGTTTGTAACCGACTCCTTTGGGCGCGATTTAGACCCACTATATAGAGAATTATTTTTGATGTTTTAGTCCAACTAGTTGCAAAAGCGTTTAGTTTTTTAAACTATTATTTATTTTAATCTTAAATTTTGTAATTTAAGATTCGATAATTCACAAGCTTGCCTGTATTTATATTTCTCACTGACGACCCGCGTCGCGGTGCGGTCACCATACCGGTCTGACGCGCAGTGGGTCCCGGGTTCGATCCCCGGCCAGGCAAACATCTGAATGATGAGTTTAGATTTCTGTTCTGGGTCTAGGTGTTTGTGTATTCGTCTTTGTGTGTCCATAGCACCCACGACACAGGAGAAAATCCTAGTATGGGGCTATGAGTGTAGAAAGCGTTTATTAATATAATTTTAGACCTGGTTGACACTTCAAATGGAAAAGTACAGAAAATTCTGCATTGTAATAGTTACAAAACTAAGCATTGCAGTATGAATGATTGTACTGCAACAGTAGCATATAATTTATAATGTTTTTTAACTTTGTTTGTGATATTACGATTATATTATATTTCCGAAGATTAATTTCAGTTGTAATAGAAATAGCAATGAAATTCAATTCAATCGAATGAAAAATTAAGTTCCATATTTTCAATTATAATAAATTTATATAAAACAAATCATAGAGTCAACTTAGACCGTTCACCATAATGGATTTATGGTGTCAATAATCTTTATCTTATCTAATCTAGGACGTCACTAATCTTTATCTAATTTCAGTTCAAGCAATTCAAACGTCAATGTATTGTTAACTGGTATACAATTCAGTAGCAAGATTTGACCGTCAAAACTTAACAAGGAAAGAAGGAGCTCTTTAATGAAAGCGTATAATAGAACAAAAAAGCCACGTGTGTGACCAGACTGTCGTACAGATTGGACACACTATATTATAGTGTAAAGTATAAGTACAAAAATATGTTATAGTGACTATAACATTTTTTGTAGTATCAAAAAGTGTTACAATGAAACCTGTTCAAGCCTATACATATATGAGTTCAAAGAAATTAATATAATATTTTTTAATTAAACGTATTTATTTTTGTATGCCTATAAGAGCACAATATTTTTATTTCGTAGGGTTCCTCTACAACTAATGCAGGTTGGCAATCAGAGTATTAAAGTCGTCCTTATGCTTGGCTCGGCATATTTCACTACTGTGTCAGAATATTTAAGAAGCGATTTTTAGCCACAGTAGCCACTCAATGGCAGAAGTAGATATATGTTCACATACTTACTTCACCCATGAATATGATATGAGCTCAACTGACCTGCAGAAGCACTGGGGCAGCTCGCCGCTGCCGTACATGGGCCAAAGGAAGGGCGTGTTCCCGTAGCGGCCGAGACTCATGAGAAACTTCTTGCATTCGCGCACACCCTCAAGGCACGGCATGGAGTCGGTACCACCCGCGATAGCATACAGCACATAGTGGATCAAGTTCGCCGACAGCCCCTTATGGGTCAGATACTCCTTGAACGACTTGTCGTTCCAATCTGCGCAACAGGAAAAGAGCCAATGTTATTTTCAGAAAGATGATACACCATTGCAGCTACTTGTATTAATGTGTTCTTGTGTATGTCATGGCACCCACGACTCAGTGGTCCTAATCTTTATCGAGCCAAATACAGTTGATATTAATCAATAGGTGAGTAAGGTCTAACAAACTATTAATCCTTTTTTTGTAGACTATAATATAAACAAAGACTAAGAGGTAACAAAAAACTTCCTTCATATCAACGGCTATAATAATTATTACATTGCTAGATTGCGGGCTATGACCATGCTATCTTTCCTACCTTTAAACTCATTCTCCATCTCCTCCTCGTTGTATCCGACGATGGATGTGAGCATCTTCATGAGCATCCGTTTCTCGACGATGCTGACCGCTTCAGTGGCGAACACGTCGGCGCGGGAGCACGGTACCGGCGTCAGTTTGTCCCCGAGCCAAGTAAGCACGCGTGTTACGCAACGGAACTCAGCGTAACGCGCGATGTTCGAAGATATCAAGAGCTCCACCAGTGGCCCACGGGAGAACAGGAGCTACGCACCGGAAGCATGTTTATTTCTTTCTAATTGACCCAACATACATAGCACTGTCTTATATGTTTATTTTATAAGAACCTTCTTCTGACAGTAACAAACACACCAAAAAAGAAGTATCGAAATCGTTACAACCGTTCACGCGTCATGGCGTGAAAGGCTGGGCCTAGGGAAATTAGGATTCATATATATCTTTCCTTTACAGATATCCGCCGATAGCCGAAGGTCAAAGTAATGAAAAAAACCTTCCCCAAATTTGCACCATTTTAACCACTATATTCCAATATATTGCCTTTATATGCTATAGATCATCATTAGGTACACCTGATCGGATGGCCTCACTACAAGCTTCCAAATAGAAAACAGAAGATCTACATTGCTGCTAACAGAAGTTTATGACATTTATTCATAATAGTATAAACCTTAAAATCTGTCATTTGCACAAAATTCACTTATTCAATAATATTATATACATGAATATTAATTCAATAATATTATACAATTAATTATATATTTATTAATCATACTTGATTCTACAATTTCCAATATTTCATGACAAATGAAAAAAATTGAAAATATGCAACCTTGGCATAGCACTTAAATTTCATTTTCGTCTATTAAATATCGAGCATTATATTATTTTTGATTAAGCAACCCACCAATTTAATTATAACCACTTATCTTCAGCAATGTGTAGTAGGTTCTTGCTAGTGGAAAATTGGTAATTATGTGATTGCTAGTGGAAGAATTGACAGTTTAAAAAAAATCTGAACTTGTCACCAACTCTGCACCGATTCGATTTGTCGTGTAGTAGATGAAATATTATTGAAACTGCTCTTCAATTTAGGAGAATTACTTATGCCCGGAAGTAGGGCATGAATATATTCCACCCGCTGTCCACAAACGCAGGGTTTACTAATTTCACCCACATTTTAAAAATAAAATTGCACCGTGTGCCAATCCATCAAATATTCACGGTGCGAAAGTACTTTGCAAGGACACGCCAAATGGATCGTAAACAGTTTAATCACTGGCCTGTTAGTTCGGTCACCAGATAAACCTATTTTATGCTATTGACAGAGAATCCTATGATTGACTTAATGGAGAACAATCCGTTGGCAGCTAGATTTCTTGTAGACAAACGTTCATCATGCATCGTAAATTGACTTTTAAACCTTGACGTAAGTAACGACTGAATATTCATGACGTTATAGATCTTCTTGAAAAAGCTTTGAAATTTAGACATTTTACTGCGCAAAATTTTGATTCGAATATTTTATGAGAACATAGTTATGAATGAACAATTTTCACAGCTGTACGTTCTACAAACGTTTTCTAATTATGTAATTGAATTGTTAGGCGGTTACATTAGCGAAAATAGATAGTACACGTACTTCACTAAAACCGATGTTGGTAATTTTTTGCCACAATTACCAAATCGCAATGCGAAAATTGCAGCCTGCGCTCTTAATCTGACAAAGGCACACCATATTGCAGTAAACCGTCCGGCAACGCTCAAATATTAGGCAAGTCCCTTGCCTTACAATAACATTTTATAAAACCACGCCTAACAAACTATAATGTATTATATTTGTGATTGAAAAAGTTATATCCGTATCATCATGTCACATTCATAATTTAAATTCATCCATCTATAATATATAAATATACTAAAGTGCTAGCAAAAAGCACTTAGACATATAATATAAAACGATTTACCGACATTTATTTCTTTTCTTTTAATAATCAGAGATTATCAGATGTTGAATGGAGGTTATATTACTTTTAAGAAGATGAATAAAATGTAAGTGCAATATCACTTTGTTCTCTAACAAAATCCTTGATAAATTAAGCTTCCAATTAAGCACTGTGTGGCATCAATACTAATAAAAGAATAGTGAAAGTTAGCTACAAATTTTGAGTCCATATCTAATCTTAACCAATCTAACCTTTGGTGTCATGTCAATGTTGAATTTTCTATATTCAGAGGCAAAAGTAGCTTGGCTCCAAATCTTCTTTGGCAGCTCTGCCTTGCCATCTTCAGACTTGCCCTCTTCAGACTCTTCCTTCTTCTCCTCTTCTTGTGGGGAATCCCTAGTAAAATGATAATCAATAACTTTAAAAAAATTCCTTGACCAATAGATACTGATGTTTGTCAAACTTTATGACAAATAATTGACAATTTCTAATTAAAAAACCAAAGACTAGGAGCACTCAGGTTTCTAGCATCTGGAATTTCAATATCATTCTTACATGACAATCTTGACCAAGGCTTATCAAATGTTTAAATCTTCATTTTTTGACACAAGTACATAATTAAAAATAGAGATGACAGACTCCAGTTTTTTAGAAGTTTACTTAAAATATTTGTGTAATTTGCTGGAACTTACAAAACAACGATAAATATATGTTTTTTCTATATCTATTCAATTGTCTGTATTTCCATGTCAGAACTGGAGTTTACAAAAACATGTTCAACTAATACATGTTGTTAATGAGTGAACTTACTTTTCAATGTACCATTGTTCGGCCATGTTGTAGACCTGCAGTTGTCGGTTGGGGTCAGAGTTGACCTCTTTGATGAACTTCTGCAGGCCATCAAAGTTGTATGAGGCCCATAGGCCACCATAGTGGTCGCTGGAGTCAAGATGGAGGACATTCTTGCCTATTCTACTGCATGCTGCAGCAACAATAGATTCCACCATGCCTATAGGAGAATATCCCTAATATAATCATAATTTTATTACAAAGTTATCTGTTCATTTAAGACAGTGGTTGCTAACCCAAGGCCCGTGGCTTTCCTTTTTACAGCCTGCAACACCTACTTGCGTCCGTGGCAAATTTGTCAATAATTGTTATATTTTATGTATTTATTATATACATAAATTAATAATACCCAATTTTCACTACATTCCCTACAAACATCAAATGTTACAAATACAAAAAGAGGACCTTTTCTACCAACAAATTTCACTAACAATTTATACTTAGCAACCTTTTCTTTTGGCTCCTCATTACCTCATTTAACTATTATGTGTCCCTTGCTGCCAGGATGCCAATCCCTAGATTAAAATCTTAAGCCCGAAATGTCTTTTAATATCATTGATATACTTAAAGTCAAAAAAACTTAAACACAAATAAAGTTCAGAACATTTATCACAGTTAATGACTTCAGTACCATACCATGTACCAGTACCATAAAATTCAAAAGACATTTTCACTTTTAACAAGTTTAATTTTCTAACCAAGAGATAATATGCACCCATCTCTTTATTTTCTCTTTTTTTATAAACCATTTTTTTTTAAATATGACCAGGAGTGATATGCAGTGATGTCATTAGGAAAAGTCACACTTTTGGTAACTTCATTTGGTTATAAAAAGGTAATGCAGTAAACATTATACTTATGTAATTATTTACATTTTTGATTTCCAATTATTACTAAGATAGGTGGGGCACATTAAAAAAATATATATGAATTTGAAGTTGTATTCTTTATACCTGACCATTTCCATATTGATGATTTATAAAGTTTTGGTAATAAAATGTACTTTTTGGTCATGCAATAAATAAGAAATGACAATCACAGCATTATTAAATTCAAATTGACCCTAAATCATGACATTCGTCTGGCAGTGTTACCTCATTTCAAAATTGTCATAACTGCATACATAAATGCTAATAACAAAAGTTCATTGACCACAAAGCAATTGGATCAATAAAATTCAATAAGAATTAATAATGTCGCTAAACGATAAGGTAATTCAAATCACGTCGGTGATAACTGCAATTAAACTCTGCAAATGTTTGATATGTATAATGAACGTCTTTACAACAGTTTGCAGAGCGGTAATTAGCCCATCTCACGATCATTATTTCGAAATCAATACCGATTTAGGACTGCTTGTTTAACATTTCTATTTGTATGTATGCGGCAATTGCACAATTCTCTTAACACGTTAACTGAAGCTAGCATATTGAGGCATAGCATGACCAAACGAGCAAAAAAAATAAGATCGATACGTAAGTAGGCTACTATCGCCATCACGCCCGGTATCATTTTGTAGAAAACGTATGACTCACCCGTTCCAACTACGATGACCTGGAAGTCGGTCGGTAAATCGTCCTCCATTTTTTCTTACTTTATATCGTCCACACAAATTAAAATTATGCTTACAACAAATCTAAAATGTGCTCGCTTTGTACAAAGGATTTTACTTTCTTTCTCTGACACTAGTCAATAATGACAGTTGACAAAAGTGACAACTAAGCAAAAGTACGCGACTGGATAGTCGGACTGATATTTAAATGTTTTTTTTAACAAAGTTAGCATGGCCAATCACAAAACCAAATTAAAGAAAAATAGAAGGTATCATTCATAAAAAAAAACATCATATTGTTTACCTAGGAAATAAATATGCCCAAATTTTTCGTATTACATTAATATTTCATATTAGTTGCGCTTTTATTTAACCAATTACTTAGATAGTTCTAAGTGCTTTAGAACTTTTCACCGCCTAATGTATAATTTGTGTTTAAGTCATTTATTATTGATAGTTTAGATTGTTATAAAAATATTTAACGGCAGTTTACATTAACAATGGATAACCGTGCGTACCAGGCCTTATTGATTGCCAATAAAAAAAAGGCAATTTAAAAATGTCATTTTGTCAGAGTCAGTCGGCCCGAGCACAGAATACATTTTTATAGAAAATAATTAAATAATATTATATGGGAGTTTTTGAAGATTTAAAAATGAAAAGTGACTTAAAGTGTACATTTTCATGAAGAAAACAAGAGAATTATTCATTACAAAAGACTACATAACCGGGCTATTTTCGTCATTAATATTATGTGCATGGTTTGTGATGTTTTATCCGTGCGTTGTGAAAATTAACGCAGCTAATTAATTGGAAACAGTGATTAAGTTGGTGTCAATTTTAATATTTTCGATGATTGGGTGTTTGATTTTTAATAATATTATACCAAGGACATGTACATAACAAAACAGAAATATTCGAGGCATTTGTCGATATCTACGGGCTACGGACTATGCTCTACAACTGGTAATATATTTATGAAATTGTTAACATAAATGTAGTATTATAGAAATTATAAATGGCTTATATATTAGCTTTTAGCCTAAGTAGTACATAAAAATAGAACTGTGCATTCATATAATTCTTACTCAAAATATCTAAGATTGTTGAGTTAAATTTGTATTTAATATCTCCTATTTGATGAACTTGTAATGATAATATTATTTAGAGAAATATTTTTGCTTAGTAATAATTAATATTTTTTAACCTGTTTAAGGTCTATAAAAAGATTTTGTTTTTTATAGTATGAAAGTAGCAAACGAGCATGCAGCCCACCTGATGGTAAGTGACTACTGCCACCCATGGACGTCTGTAATCAACCCTAGGTAAGAGCAAAATCTCACCTAAATTGCTACCTCTGAGGACTAAGATGCAATGCCTCGCAAAAGTATGTCTCCTTTACCACACCCTTCAAACTTCAAACCAATACAACAGCGCATAAGACTGTTGTTATTAGGCAGAAATTGGTGTGGCGGTGGTGCTTTCAGACTCGAACCACAAAGAGTTCTACCACCTTTTAATAATAAATAATGAATATAACTAATTATGAATACCCTGACAGTAAACATAGCTCTTGTTATGAAACATATTAAGCAATGCTATATTGAAATTCTCTTAGTGTTGTATACTAGAGAACAGTTTTGTTTATGCATAGTTGTGTCCAGATTGGTTCAATGAATTCTGATTTTTACCATCCCTAATGGCTATTACATAAGTTTGATCACAGTTAGTGCCATCAGCCTCTGTTTAGCAGCTGGCTTCCTGCTCTCTCTCTCTTAAATTATTTCCTGAAATATATGCAAGTGTGTTTGAATATGGCCAACCATAATATATTTTACTTTGGTCGCTCACCACAAATGGAATACATTAGAATATGGAAAAGTGGGCTGCCACAGAAATGACTTGTAATTTATCATTTTAAATTTCTCTCGATATTACTAGCCATCACCCTGTTTGACTCATGATGTTGTTACATTAGTAAACAGCACTTCAAAGATTTTTTGATTACTATTAAAGTGACATTACATGAACATCAAAATGGCAAATAGAGTTTTAGAAATATGGTTAGCCAAAAACTAATGATATTTAAAAACAAATACTAAATTGTTAGCAATAAAAATTGACGTTTTGTTTGCTGTTTGCAAAATCATCAAGAAATTGTCGATACTTTAAGAGTTTTCTAATCTAATAGACCCTATGATATAAGTTTGTATAATGATAAGAATTCATTTTACTTTAGTTGTAAGTGAAGTCTGCTAATCTCATAATAAAAGAGGTTAGGCCAACATCAAATCAAATTGCTATTGTCTTACAGGATTGGCCGCAAACCTTTTTATATCCTATTCATGGGTATCAAAGTATACCTTATAACTAGGAAAGCTCTGGATCGTACTCCATCCTGCTTCAATGTATGTATAATGATGGAGTGGATAAGGGTTAGTGGTGGACTGGTGTCCTCAAATTTCAGCTGGTTAATGTATCTGACTGTGTTTGCTTTCTGGCATATTAACCAATCCCATTTGAGGTATCCCATCATATAAGCTAGCACAAAGTTCACCAATATCAGTGGAAACTCAATCAGCCATACTCTATGTTACTTAAATTTATAGATTGGCTGTGATTACCAGTTCATTATATGAGATGACATTTGTAATATTTAATTCTTGCTATTGTAACTATTTATTTCTTTTGCCATATGGAAATCGCGGCCTAAGCTTCCTTAGATATCTGATTTCAAAGTAGTGTTGTTTGAGTAAAATACAAATTTTATTGCCATAAAAAAACATTAACATCCAAATGTATTACCATTTGTAAGGAATTTCATTTAGATGTTAGGTTAGGTTAGGTTAGTTAAAAAATATACATGGAGTAAATTTTTTCTTCCCAAAACTTCATATTCTAAGTTGCAGAACATTGCAGTAAGCAATCATCATAAATATATTAATATCATGTGTAATATCGACCTTGACCTAAAAAAACACCCCAATTCCTATTCCGATCATCTTATGAGTACTTGTTTACACTCACAGCTAAACTAACGTATCAACACGCGTAAAATTCCAATCTTTCAGCAATACGATTATTTCTTTGTTTTCGAGGTATCTATCCGACGGCGATAGCGCCGACCATCGAAATTAAATTTAACATACATAATTTGTAAATAAGATTTTTCTTCACAAAACCATTTTTTCTCATGAATTTTCTATTATATCATACTAAGAAGATTAAATATGATTAATTACCAATGGTAAAACCAGTGTATAGACCGGGGAGGTACCACCGCCACGCCTATTGCTAGCGTGAAACAGTTCTTGCGTTTCTGTGGAAGGGTGTGGTTACCGGCTCACTTTAAGATGAGGCGCCCATCTTAGTCTTCGGGAATAGTTACGTATCTGTGATCGACTTCGGAGAGAACCCCTGTTCTTTATGAAGTTGCTTTCAGATGTCCATGGGCGGCAGTAACCAATTACTAACAGGTGGACTGCATGGACTGCTCATTTGCTTCTCTGAAATCAGATTTAAAAAAAATTGATGATATTTCAATGGTGATTCCTTTTTATAATTCTTCAGCGATAATTTTTCTTTGGCCACCAAACGTCCGTAAATGTTTATTACAAAAAAGAAAAGGGAACGGTATGTGCGTAAAAAAATATATATGCTTACTGGCTGACCCGGCGATCTTCGTAGCGCCAAATTAAATAATGTGTAAAAATTCGATAAAAAAAAAAATATACGAAAAATACACATAATTTTCATCTATCTCGTTCGGTTTAGCCACTGTTTACAACGAAAGCGAAAATGGGTTTATTCACGACATAATATTATGATATTCTAGTTACTCTATGGCAAGGAGACATTGACTAAACAACGCTTGCGACTGTGCAGTAGTTTTTGCGTGAAAGTTGGACAACAGACAGACAGACAAATATTTCAAATAAATTATAGCCTATATATTGCCGAGGACTAATAGCTTTATAACAAAAAAAGTTTCATTAAAATCCGTCCAGTAGTTTTGAGTTAAGCCGCACAAAAGACAGACAGACAGGAAATTCAAAATGTTTTATTCGGTTGTGTTACTTGTATGAAGTTCCCTAGGGCTATTTTTTTTAGTTTTTGTTCAATGTACAGAATTGAACTCTCCTACGGTTTTATTATATGTATAGATGTATATATTACATCTGACAAATTTTTGAACAGACAACAAAAAGTTTATGGAAAAGGTGCTGGAATGTGCGATGAACCTAATTTAAACCGCTGTTCCTTCATCAAACACAGTAGGTAGGTACTTCACCTGCGCTCTATATTTAGTTCCATTGTGTGTTAGCCGAGCTATATTGAGAAGCTGCAGTACTAAAGCTCTACCAAAACGAAGTTATTAGTCCAAACTCTAAACAACATTGTCAATATTAACTTTCGTACTTCTGCTTATAATCTTGGCAAAGCGTTGTATGGTTTGATAACTGATTGGTATGTAAGACGACCGTGTAGCTTTTATAATTTGTACACGCTTTATCTATAGGCTTAGTTCTACTAAAAGAAAATACAAAAGAACATAGAAAATAATATAGAGTTACTATAGTTTGTATGAAAATAATAAGACAACCTTATTTTTTTCGTACCTTAAAATTGAAAATCAAAAAATATATATATAACTATTTTGATTTTCAATTAGAAGGGTGCTTTTTGGGAACGACCATTTGCAAATTTATTTCTGGATTCTTGAAAATCGAAGAATCTAATCGAAAAATTATTCTGTACAACTATTAATTCCAAGCGACGTAATGTACAATTTCGATAACAATTATCTACTTGAGAATAAATTCATCGAAAGTGTGATTTCTGTCATAAATTATTCATGATTTTTACATACATGCAATCGTTTTCCGTTATTTATGAAGTTTAGTTGCAGATTCTTCTAGTATACTCATAAACATTACCCATTATAAAAATATACAATACATTTGCTTTCGTTGTAAATCAAATATTATAAAGCAGTAAATAATCCACGTATAATGCATCCCATTATGAAATATGTTTGTTTTAGGAATTTTTATTGCACATTAAAGACAGGTTTATTTTAATAACGATTACGTCGGTATTAAGTCCAGCCCAGTTAGTCACAAGCTGCTAATGCGATATCCATGTGTCAGGACACATGGATATCACTATAAGGCAGGCAGGGCATCTGATTTACCCGAGTCACCTTATTATCACAAAGGTCACCAAGTTCGGCGTCGACAATGTGTACGACTACTGCGAACCAAGGACCGAATTCTTAAAGACAAAGGAAATACTTATTTATAGCTTTGGTAGACATAGTATATATCTCGTTCTGATTAGGAATCTGTATTGATTAATGAGTTTCAACCAATTAGTTTATTTCGCAGTAAAGAAGTATTTATGTCGTAATTATCAACAAAGAAAGAAAACAAGCGTTAATTTCTTAATGCGAATGTTGTATCATGTGATAAATAATTGGAAACCCTTACCATACGTCTGTATACTGTCTTTGTGGTGCCATAAAACGCGATACAAAGGGTTAACACAACAATCCTGTTTTTATTAAATATAATCTCTCTATAGGTGTATTTCTCTATGGAACATTATTTTCATCGTTGATGATTATTATTATTATTATTATTATATGACTGTTGTGCCATGGTTCATTAACTTTTTTAAAACACAATTTGTATGCGTTTTTTATTATCAAAGACAATAAATGGTGTATTTTAGTTATTCATAATATTAATATCTCTTTAGAGTTCTGATCATGCATTGAAAAACAGAAACCCTAAAGTATCACTCTTGTGACGGTGTCCAGTCGCAGACTATTTTTCTGTATATAATAGACGAAACAGTTGAAATTTTGTATCTGTATGTATCGAGATGAAATCACAGGCGTATAGCGTTTATTTTCGCTTTACGTACGCTATATTTTTTCTAATGACTGAGATTTATTTCAGCGAGTCAATTGAAAAGAAAATGCATTTACTGTATCTAATATAAATCGCCAATATACGAACATATATTTAGAACAAAAAAAAAACAGAAAATATTAAGACCAAATTACCACAAGAAACAGTATTACTAACGTTATCTTTAAGTACATAAGTGCAACTGTAATTAAATAAGCTGTGTCACAATGAAATCACTTTTTTTTCGGTAAGTCTAAACATTAATCTTTTTAATGACTCCTCGAAAATTTGAGCATCGCATTCATTCAACAGTTGTGAATAATGAATCGCCGATTATTTTTCCCACTCGGATAAAATGCTAAAATGAAAGGAAGTGGTTACTTTGAAAACCTTTTAACATTTTGTTTATCCATACGTCAAAACAAAACGTACGCTTTCCAATGATAACCGTTATAATCGACGATATATCAAATTGACCATGCAATTTGAGCATAATCTATTTATACGCACAATTACAATGATCCGATGCGTACAGGCATTCCACACATCGCGTCATTGCGACTCGCTCACAACTATTCTTATTACTTTCCTTAGATCTCTGTGTGTTTTATGTTCTTGTAGACGACTAACTATTGATTTAGTGTACCTACGCTCACGTTGATAAATTCTAGTCTATAGGTAATTCATATTATAAATAAATAATAACGAAAACACTCATAATTTCAATAAAACAATATTCCTTGCAATAACAAGGTTCATATACAGTTAAAAAGTAATCCGTCGGGATACCATTTTTGCAGTATTGCAAGTCCTGCTATTGTTGCGAAAATATTGCTGTTGAATTGTTTAGTCTCTGGAATTCTGAATACACTAAAAAAGTGGGCGTCCTCAATGCAAATTACGTCATTATTAATTCTATGACAACCGCCAGGCGTTGTGTAGAAGAGATGCTTGAAATATGTAGGTATCTTACTTAATAAACACTCCCACAAAGTTACGAAAACATGTTGAAAAACAATGGCTGAAGCTCACACTGAATTATAGACGAGATACTTTAGAAAATATGTACAGAAATCCTTAATTATCAGGATGCTAATATTAGTGATTTGTATTACTTAAACTCCTAGGTGTAGTCTTTACCACTTGTATCAACAGTCTGTTATATGTATCTGAAGCAGACAGTGGCATATGTATTAGGTACAAATATTTTGAACATTGTATTCTTTTAGTAGATATGTGCAAAGGAGATATATTATCCGTGTGCATGTACAAAAATGTTTTTATGGATAATTCGGTTGTACCTCTGTCCCAGGTTTATTAAACTGGAATGAATTCTTAGAATCGAGGCAACATATCTAATATTAATATGTACTATAAAGACATATTTTATCAACATATTGAGTCTTCATAGTCTATCAAAGATCAAGTATCTAGCATTTAAATTAACAAGAACAGGACAATACTTTCATTCTTTTTGGATAATGACTTTCTAATGCTGTTATAAATGCAGTTTATGCATTGATGATTTTTTCATTACAATCCTTCCAAAATACGTCACTAGTCTGATTTATCTATGTCACTTACCTAAATTGAAAGGTAAACCCTGTCGGGGTCGACTTCTGAAGCACCTCCAAACCTATTTCTGCTGTTATTATATTTCGTTTCAAAAGTGTAACAAGGAAAATATTGTAATAAGAAACGTTTCAACTTTGACGTTTCGGATACTAACGCATTTGAAGCTCATCTGAGGTAAAATTCAAATCCAATCTGGGATTTATTAATTATATGCCCATGGGCGGCTGTTGCCTTACCATCAGTCACCATACTTGGCACCTGCATGCTAATTTACTAATTGTATAATAGATAAAAAAGACCTCTATAATCTATCGTGATTTATGCAAGAACCCTAAATGTTTTAGAATTAAGAAGTATATAGGTACTTTATGTTACTCTTTGTAAACTTCACCTTTGTGTTACAGAAATAGATACTCGAGAAAAATCAATTCTAACGATTGTAGATAAAACATTATGAGATATGTATAAGCTTAGAGAGCCCTTCATTAGAAATGAATGCTAGGAGTTGTTTTCTAAACTATAGGCAGAAACATCTCTTTGGTTTATATTTAATATTTACAACTTGACTATGAAATAAAGACGTTTTTCGAGAACTCAACTTCAACATCTATATGTATAAAAGACATAAATTATATTCCATGATTGTACTTTGCATGTTCGTAGGTCTCGCAATACGTCGTTAATAATATCAATGTTAATATTATTGTTGAAATGATCATGAAAATAAGTAATAATATGGACTGAGCCAATACCATTTCCGCGCTCCTAACACAATGAAACACCGCGAAGCCACGCCCTTGAATTAAATTTATAGGATTCTCGGGGCATTTTCCGGGATAATAGCGCCTGTTAATGCTCGGCGGAGTCGATAAGTTCTGGATAATCTTGAATTAACCTGTATTGTAACGTAGGATTGGGGCATTGTTTTATTATGTTTTTTCATTTAAGAAATTGGTACTAATGTTACCTACTAGAAATACATATTGCTACCTAAGTATGAGAAAACCTACTTTACTCAGTCTATTTGTTTATAGGCCTTGACAAATTTCGAATGAAATCGGTATTCTTTTACAATATAGAGTACATAAGTAAAACACATTTTCTTAAAATCAATAAGATTATAATAATAATAATCCAATAATCATATTTTGTCAATCTCAATACCTATCCTACAAAAATAACTGTCACTTTTTTATTCCTAATACTTATAAAGTGTCACTCCTTTCGAACATCTCTGTTAAATAGACATTACTTTATTTCATACCGTGTGCAGTCGTAGCCCAATACATTATTTTCCACTGCTGATTGTCAAAGTTATGGAAAAAATACTGCAATACTGTAAATCTCAAAATAGTCCTTATTTTGTCATGGTTACTTTGTCTTATAACCGCATAACATTCTACATAACAATATAGAAAATTTGCTATATGTTTGACAGTATTTTACAGAAAACGGAAATCAAAAAAGAGTGGCCGAAAAAAAGAACATTCCAAAAACAATGGAGATTTCAAAGACGATGACTGACGGAATCTTTTTTTTACCTATTCTCCTCAAGTTTTTTACGGTACTTACAGCACACTCTGTGTAAGAACTCACGGTTCTGAATTATAAAATACCTAGGTAGATACTTGTATATTTATAAACAAAATGACATGAAACATAACGTACTGCCATCATTTTCATTTTAGAGACGTAGCGTGCCCGGATTACACATGTATTTCCTATTGCAAGACCTTTTAAATTCAACTTACGTCCCCGGGCGGCACATTTCTAGTTGGCGGCTTACTTTACAAATCGGAGGACATTTTTCTTTTAAACGACCAATTTTAGAGCCTAGTTAGCCTTCTGGTCTAGTCTTGTTTCACCGACTTGCAGAATACGGAGTGGTAGATTCAACTACTGCCCCGGGCGGTGAGACGCCACTTTGCGCAATGATACAAGATGTATTTTATATCTCATAATCTATCAGCATGTAATCTATGTTTAACCGGCGCCCAGGGGCAGTTTTATTGAACCCGCGTCACGTTTTTGCCGGTGACAACATTTTATATATGGAACTGGAAGATCTTTATTTGTCGTCATCGACCTATTTCTGGGCGGTAAAATTCTATTCCCAAGAGGTATACGTTCTGGAGGACGAGCGACGATCGTTTTCTCTTGTTTTTTTCATCGTTGATTTGCAGAAGGAAGTAAGGAGTCTTGCTGACCTCAAGTTTGACCCCCAACTATTAAAAGGATTTTTATATTTGTTTTCAAATAACAGATTTGTAGAAATGAATGAGATTTGAGTATGAGTAAAATTTTGTCAATAACAAACTAATATAATGAATATTTGACCTATATTTTGAGCGTCCCCTCGAGGCTCCTGTCGCACGCATTACTATGTACGGTTATTTGATTGTTAGGTATGAACCCCAAGTGTTTTCGATCTAAAAGATTATCATCGTTAGTTGGGTCTGAGTTGGATTTTAACTTAAAGTTCCTTCAAAATTAATTCCGTTTTAAAGTTGGTAATACGGACAGTGAAAATGGGTTTAAAACAGATTTTTGTTTGTGTACACTATGCAATTTCATTGGTATAAGCTTAAGAAACAGCAGTTTCTTTAAAATAACACAAGGATTTTACTTTTATATATTTGTATAGATTATATGGCAAAGCAATCATTGCTTCTTTATTTTAGGCAAAACCAATTTCAGGAATTTCTGTACGGACAGATTTTTAGATATTAATCGTACAGAATACTTTCCACGCGAGCTTAATCCGCTCTTCACCTATTTTGAGTTTCAAGGGTTATGATGGGTCGATCAACTTTTTTGTTCTCATTCGTTGACGCGTAAAACGACCAGCCCTACAAATCGATATTAAGATTTTTTAATACTCACATTATAAAACATATTTGATCATGATAATAAATTAATATGACTTTAAAGGTTCTGCTAATACTAACCGTATTCGTTAGTTTAGTCAACTAAAGATAGTTCGGTGTATACATGGAGAAAATTGAAACAAACAGCGTAGAAAGCTGCACATAAATGCAAAATGTAACGAAAAGCGAGGATTTTCATATATAAAGGTACAAGCTTAGCGCCACCGCACGATATGCCGCGTCCCAGATATGTCGGTCCGGCAACGGCGAACGGAAATCGTCTACCGACAACATTGTTGTACGTTCTTCCAACTGTATTCTGTTATTGGAAAATGTATGTAGCGCTCACAAAATTTTACTCACGTGAAACTATTTGTTTTCCAAAAAGCCTCATCAATATGTAAATATGATATGTAAATTGCGATGAATTGTCAAACCAGTGCTTATCTTAACAGCTTTCTCTTTATCTGAAAATATAGTACCAGTGACGCCGTTTATTCATGTTAACAAATGTACAATGTAGTTATTCTTCTTTACAGGCGATGAAAACTTGACCGAGCCATGGAGCACCATGACGGATGGCGCGGTGGAGAGTCAGCGACGGCCGAGAACCGCACCGAGCGCACGCAGGCAGACCGAGATCGCGTTCGGATCGAGTTTTATGCCACTTACGACGTCATGACAGGTGTACGTATAGCCGCGACCCTTGGCGGCTTCTTTGCACTAATGGTATTTTTAATTGTGTACAAGAGTCGCAGCAAATCGGTTAAGGCATTAAACGATCCAAAGTTGGTGGAGTTTGCAGAAGCTGTAGTAGCCGAGGAACAAGCCGTCGAAGAGGAGAGGCAACTGACTGCGGCGTTGGAAGAAGCACTATCTGAACGTGCACGTTCCAGGCCCTCGATCGGCGAGGAACCGCCTTGGCCGAGGACATCTCGGTTCGCATCTTACGGAGGAGGGTATGGTAGTTTACTTGCACCACCTCGTCGACTCTCAAGTCTTCGAGGAGATTCCCTTCCCGGCTCTGCGCTAAGATTTGCAGAAAGACGTGCGTCGGGCGGCACAAGGGATCGTCGGCTTAGTTCGGCGACTTGCTCGAGTTCGGGCAGTTCATACTTGGAACGGCGTGGGTCGTCAGTTGTGTGCACACTGCAGGAACGTCGTTTATCGCCATGTCCTAGCGAAAGGCTGGCACCACTCGCTTCGGTGGGAAGTGTAGGGCCTTCGTACGCGGTGGAATGTGATGTAGTGTCGGTTGGCGCGGACTCCGTGTTCGCGGAAGACGACGCAGATTCTACGGATGATGAAGTGGAACAGTTTTCTACAGACAGCGGCGGTGGTGACGCTGCTGTCGCCGACTGCACGGAATTGGTGAGCCGGCCCGCGCTGCCGCCGCGTCTTGATCGAGCTTCGCATTCCCGCGAAACGTTATTCTAGTCGTCCGACATGCCAGTCGGTTGTTGTATTTTAATATCACGTTAAAATATCGACTTTTCTGTTAACAACAAATTTCTGTAGACTAGCAACATATCAGCGAAAATGTTAAACATATCGTTTTAAGGAAAGTAAAAAAAGGAATTGAGAAATTTTTGAATGATTTTCGTAAAATAGGAACTATAACGATTGCATGAGAATGTTTTAATACTTAAGCGAGGGTGATCAATATTATGTTATTTTATATTATAATTCGATACAATATCGGGAATCGGACTTATTGTGTTTCAAGGATATTTAAAAAACCGTAAGAAATGTCGATATTTTAATATGTATTTATAGTGTGTAAATAGTTTGTTTTGTTATTAATTGATGTTTCATAATGTTGATGTTCTCAGACCATGATAGGATTTTTACGTATGTATGGCTGTATTTTTGCAAACGTCTAACTGAAAACAGTAACATAAAAACGCATTTACTTAATCAGCAAATCCTGATTTCGCTTTTGTATGATTCGAGCAATTATCTTGGGATCGGTACAAAATTTGTTACAGGTGTACGCTTTTCTCGTCGCTCACAGTCGTATTTCATTTTGTAATCATATGTGAGCAACGTCGTACGCAGCTCTGGTAGACTCACTGTTCACCGTTTAGTGTTCTCTGTAAAGGTACTAGTTAAAATAATTATACGCCGAATTAGTCTTTTATAGAAACATTAATATTTAGGATGACATTTGTAAATTTTTACTAAATTGCTACTACGGAACTCATAACGATCGTAACAATCGAACACATTCATCAGATTTTATAATAATTACGATACATGACATATTTATTTTATTTGTTACGCATTATGTGATAATAACATTCTGAAAAATATATTTATTTGAAGATGTGTATTACTTGATTTATTAATTTTTTTTACCCAATACGTTTTTTTATTAAATGATTATCGGAAAATTTGGTGACAAAGTTCCACAAATAGAAGCTCAATATATAATTGCTTTGCCGGCTCTTAAATGTCTGTAAACGTGTAAAATGTAGGTAGTGTACTTGTGTAGGGTAGTTGTCAGTGCAAAGTCAATTTGAGATTATTCGTATTATTTTATACATAATAATATAATTTAACTATCTCTAACAAAAATTGAAGGGCACACAAGACCAATTCGTCCTTTGAACAATAAATGAACGCTGCAAGCGGCCTAAGGTTATGCTACACGAATATCACTTTCCAAAAAACTGCCACTGTTCTCGATTAGTAAGATATTCGGACACCGGAGTTTTATTGATTCTCGTGAGCCGATCCCGTCTAACGCGGGCCCAGTAGATTAACTAACACGACTCGTTTTTATTACGATTTAGATTTAGGTGTTAGTTTATGTAACTGTTCGTTGCTCGAATTAAAAAGAGCTCCCAGTAGCCTGTAAAATGTTGAAATGTATGAAAAATATTGTAAATATAAAACACAACTAATCTGTTGTTTCATTTTTCATGATCGCATATTTGGTCTGTATCGTAAACAATAGTCCGTGTGGTGGAACATTAAACTATAATAAACATAGGTATGTCGATGTTATCTATAAATAGTTATAGTTCGCAGTCAACTGAGTTTATTGATTGACCGAGTCAAGTATTAAGATTAAGGTATTATATAAGTACTTAATGTACAAATTTGCGACAAGTTTTCAAAGGATGGAATCTCAACTTACCACCCCTAAACACTCTTTGTAATAAACATCTAGTATACTACTATATATATAAATATACATCTTTTAACAAATTTCTGGCTTCATCATTATGGTCATGGACTTTTAAATGCAATATATAAATTTACATTATAAATAATTGTAAAATTAAACATATAACTCTTTCTACACTCACAGCCTCACACTAGGATTTTCTCTTGTCTCGTGGGTACCATGGACACACAAAGACGAATACACAAATACCCAGACCCAGAATAGAATCTAAACTCATCATTCAGATGTCTGTCTGGCCGAGGATCGAATCCGGAACCCATTGCGTGCCAGACCGGTACGGTGACCGCTTCGCCACGCGTAACGTCACAGAAAATTAGAGTCTAACCTGCCATTGGGCACAGACGCGTTGCAACCCCTGGGTACTAAATTGGATTGGTACGTTTCCCTCATTATAACCTTTAAGCCAGAACAAAGCAGTGCAACACTGCCCTTCTTATACAGAAATCTCACGGTTGTGTTTCCTATCTGAAGACAACACAAGATTTTATTATCTTCCTATAAACATTTCATTAAAACTTTTAAAAAGTTGATCACAGTCACTCCAATGCAATACTTTATGAACGATATGCAAAATTGGAAAACTCATTCTCAAAAGTCATAAAAATAGTAACAGCTGGCGTCGTAGCCAGCCTTAAAAATTTTAACCGGTATTCACTCCAGTCGCGACTTATCGATTGTAAGGCGCTCAGTATCAGATAACAGGTCCCCGGTTAGCAGGCAGACATATTGTCGCCGGTGTTGCCATGCACAGGGGCGATAGGTATACGTAGGGTTACCACCCGTCTTGCCTTATAAAAGAAGAGTAAAATATATTTTGCACAATATTACATGAAAAATATGTTAATAAGATATTATAGCATCTGGTGTATTAGCGATGTTATTAAAATGTTGTTTTTAGAAAAATACCCCAAAAATGATAAGCCACTGTATTGTCAACAACACCGGTTAAATTGCGAACGAATTTTTTTTTAATTCAATAAGTTTTTCTACTTAATATGCACAGAACAGGGGGTTTCACTTGACGCCGTTTTTTTTTGTTTTTCTTTTATACTATAGAAGTAGCAAACGACCATGCAGCCCACCTGATGGTAAGTGGCTACTGCCGCCCATGGACATCTGGAATCAGCCTTAGGTAAGATCTAAGCCTCATCCAAGGTTAACCACAGATGCGTTACTACCTGTGAGGACTAAGATCGAATGCCTCGGAAAAGTATATCTCCCTTACCACATCGTTCAGACCAGAATACAACTGCGCATAGCACTGCCGTTATTAGGCAGAAATAGGTGTGGCGGTGGTGCTTTCGGACTCGAACCACGAAGAGTTCTACCACCTGCAAAAAAAAATGTTGTCACTCCCTAAAGTCA
>DWTU01000136.1:0-22113 GCA_018251515.1 Cecropterus confusis | reverse complement strand
GGTACAAGAGTCCTCGAATGGAGACCATGTCTGACCAAAAGAACTACAGGCCGACCAGGTAGACTGACGACCTTAAGAAGGTAACCGCTGGATTCAGATGGCTCAGAACCTGTCAGAGTGGCACAGATTAGGGGAAACTTTGTCCACAGTGGACTTTCAAAATTAATCATAGTGATCTAAACGGCGGCATAAGCATGTTAGAAGCTTCTGTGGTGGTAAGCGTAGAGTGGTTGAATATTAATAATGAGTGTTAGTCATCAAGGGTAGCATCTGTGGCCAAGCTCAGATTAGACTAATCAAATCTGGGGTAGGTCACAGATGCGATGCCATATTATTTAATATTTCGAAATCCCTCCCACGAGTTCAATATGAAGAACAACTACGGGCAAGTTTATTTAGCGACTGTAGTCAGCGATCGCGGGTTACACCACTATGTTCCTCGAGGTAACTATAAGCTCAAATTCACATTGAATAAGATGTTTTATGCTGTTGTATGAACTTTAGAATTTACTAAAATTGTTCTTTGTTTGTCCAATAGTTAACGAACTTTTGGACAAACTTAATGGTTTATATTCGTCTCTTAATCGAGGGTCCGAGGTGCGAAACCAGGCACTTACCACTAGTTTTTTAAATGATGTGTGTATTAGAAATGATTTACCACTGCTTTACAGTAAAGAACAAGATCGTTAGGAAACCTACACATCTGTAAGTTCTCTAATAAATAGTTCTCAAATCGCGCTTGCCCAGGTCGGACAAGTGGACAGGTGGACTACGGCCTTAAACTCTGTCCAAGAGTAGAACCGCACCCAATAGTCGGACAATAATCGTTCACAACTTTAGACAAAAAAAGATTATTAAAAAAGATGACATTAACAAGTACTCGTATGTAAATATACTATATTTTAAGTATTTTTTACATTAGACCCTCAATGCTTTGCTCTTTTAGGTAAGTAACTATATCTATCATTTATTTATTTTATTTATGCACACACAGAAATCAGATACAAAGAATGCTTAAGAAGAAAATGAAGTGCAAAGGTTTATTTCATTCGTATCGTAAATTAAGGGAAGAATAATGAACGCAACTCACACACCTAAACAATTTATTCTCAACGTTGACACCAAGAGTTTAGAAATAATGATAGTATGTGTTGTGAAAATACAGTCCACGGTACATAATATACAAAATCGGTTACAAAATATTATGGATGACTTATCTACCTTGTAATAATGAAAAAATAATGTAAAGTTTAACTGCACAATACTGACATGGTAGCAAATATTTTTCAACAATTTAGTTATCTACGCCGAAGTATCAAAAATATCTTTTACACTTAATTTTATTATGGTTGGTTAACGTGGAACACGGACCAGAATATTATCTACTTATTTTGGATCGTAATATAATGTGCTTTTTTTTTACAAAAGTAATAATGATAACTAAATAATAATTGTTACATTCCTGTGCGCGAGTTATTTTGTTAGATTGAGGATTTCTATTACTTAATGTTATAATGTCCGACACGCGTATAAAAGTAGAAAGGTACAAAGATACAGTTCGTATGCTTTCGTCTTAAACATCGTAAACAAAATATATCACGAATGAAATTAGACATTTTTACTTTAATTTTATACATCAGCTGTTCCTTTGTTCGCGTGAACTGCAATTTAACTGTCAATATTGTTCAGTGTACATAATTCCTATTGCCAGTAATGTGATTATCAAATCGTCCACATTGGAATAAAGTGTTTTCCAAATTATAGTAAAAAGACATACTCTCAACTAACAGGTAAAATATAGATATGTAACTGTTCCCAATCCATTGGCTTTACAAAAAGATATTGCATATAAAGCAATTAACATGACTATGGTTTTGAATTCGTTCCATTTACAAGGGGCATATCTATATTTTACCTCTTTATGATAAATGCGTGGCAAATAAAGTATTTATTGTTCCATTTCCAAGATTGTTCGACGTTTGTCACTTTAAACACACTCAGTAAATATAATTCATGGCTTGTCGTGCCTGCAATTACCACGATATATAAAATCAAAATGTACTACTACAATAGTATTCCGTTACTTCTGTGGACTTTAATAGAATAATAGTCAAAACCGACGCGTCGAAATACATCACCATGAACATACAACACAATCATTTATTCCCGTTTGTATAAATATGTTTAAATTAAAACCGTGGCTGAATATTATGAGTACACTATATTATATTAAGATTATTGGAAAGTCATCCGAAACGAATGCTTTTACACACAATCTGGTGAGGCTACAGTCAAGTGTCGACATAGTCTTAACGTATCTGCATAATCCGAATATATACATAGGGGCCACCCAATATGCGTTACGCAGAGTTACGGGGATGGTATTATAGCAAGGCTTTACTTAGATGACACATAATATTTCATTGCAATATATGTAATTTAATTTAAACGTGGTACTAGGTTTGTTCGTACCAGGAGCGAGATTTAACTAGTGTCTATGTCGTTGACATTTTTTTACAGAATACTTTGTTGTTTTAGATTCAAATTCTAGAATATGACCGCACGGCACATGGAAATTCTGTCGAAAATATTTCAGCCGTTCGAAGATTAGGTCGTATAGTTTATAACACAAAATACAGTCAGGTTTTATATATATTTCATAATATGCATAACGGCTAACAGAGAAGCGGCAGTAATTTAAAAAATATTGTCGGTTGCTGAACGAGTACAAAAAAAAACCTACTAACGTATGATGCATCATATATAATATAGATAATTTGAATAGGGATTTAAATTGAATCATGAAGGTCAGATCACTTGAAAGACCCTTTTAGACCTTTGGCTGATAAATGTATATTATTAAACTTTATTACCGATTTAATTATGTGTCCTGGTAATTAGTTGAGACTAACAATTGCTATGTCAATGATTTAACATCGCTCTACGCATTTTATAGGTGGCCTCATATTTTTTTTACAATTATTCACATTAATATTTAAACATACCTAAATTACTTTCAGTTACTATTATATTTATTATTTATATTTTCAGGAATTCTAAAATTCTTTTTTAAAAAATAATTTGCTATACAGATACACCTCTACTAGACTTATAATATTATAGAAGTACACTAAAAATAAAATTGATTAACCATGAACATAAAAACTACACACAAAAATAGTTCAAAGTAGTATTGGCTAACATTTACTCTGTGATACAGAAAAGCCACACTCGACCTTTTTCTTTAGTCTCACACACACACACACACACGCGCAAACACACATATACCTGGCCGCAACATAAAATATAGGTGTATTCTTTTGAATCAGACCATGGGCGTCACCAAAGAGCAGTTGTGAGGGACGGAAAATCCAATGCATAAGGGGTAGCCCTTATGCATTGGATTTTTATTTTTTACAGTTCAGCGTCGCCATAGAGCCAGTTCTTCCCTAGAAATACATGAACCACCATTTCATATATGCCCCTCCCTATGCGGCGGCCTTGAATCGGGCTACACCCGAATAAGATTATATAAGAAATGCCTCATCTCCGACCTTGTGACCAATGCCGGTATCAACATTCAATACATTTAGTTATACAAACATCCATTCCATTAAAACAATTGACAAATTTATGAACCTTATTCATACCTAAAAGTAAGAAATGTACACCAATACATTGTTATTCATATTTTATAAACCTAATACAAGTATTTTACGGGCAAATATCAACTAGCTAACAAGACTATTGTCAGGTCCGTAACCTTATGTAACCTCGAGAGATATCCACAATGCAATTTTTGCAGCACCGTGTAATCTTAAATCACAAAAATATATATGTTATCATAATTATAATTACTTGAATAAAAAATGCTGTAATAAAATCCTTAAAATGCTCATTAGTTTTATCATTTATGTGATATAATTTGGTTAACATTGTCATACAAACTTTACATTCATCGATAGAACTCACATTCATAACACAACCATGTCGATTCTTAACTTTTCTCACCGCCAGAAAGTGTTAAATCATTTGTAACGAATTAATTTTGTATCTTCAAATTGTTTTAACATTTTGAAGTACGAGCCCTTAACAATAATAATGTCCTATTTACAATAGGTACATAATATTAAATATGAGCGATAAAATGTATGTAGACTTAATTTAAGGTCATATTCATCTATATATAAATATGCTGAAACAAAATAGTTCAGTACAATTTTCTCTTTTGTTTATCAACCTTTTTTATTTGGTAGCTATTGATAAAACTTATCAATGAAAAATTTTGGGAAACTTATGATGTATATGTCGACCACTGGATCTACTCGTTAACTTAAATTTTCTCTTGTATGAATGGATGAGTGAGGCAATGGTTTACGGAAGCGCGTTTGGAAGGGTCCAGCATGAGCATTCGTTCCAGAAGGTCCCGAAGTTGAGTCATCTTCTTTGCCTCCTGAGCAGGCATTCGATGGGAAGTGGGCGCCAGTTCGTGATGCAAATCACGTGTCACCTTTATCGATGACATCACTACGATCTTTTCCTGTAACCATACATGGAGCTTTACTACACATCCAAAGATTCCATTTTATGACACGTCTTATATGTGTTGTTAACTATTTGATCCGACAGAATACTCTGTCTTAACTATGAATTTTTATGAATCAAGGTAACATTACAAAAATTTATTTTAACAATGCTCATAAGGTTTTCTGAACTTTCCGCGCTACTTGCTTCTTATTTTTATAAGAACTTTCTCCCGACACAAACAGCAAAATGAATTAATGATATCAGTGCTGCCGTGAAGAAAAGAAATGTTTTTTTTTTTTATAATATTGAAGTAGCAAACGAGTATGCGGTCTACCTGATGGTAAGTGACGCCACCCATGGAAATCTGTAATGAACCCCAGATAAAACCAGAGTTTTACCTGAGGTACAGAGGCTGCAGTAGCATCGCTACCCCTGAGGACTACATTGGTGCGCCTCGGATAAGTATGTGTCCTTTACCACATCTTTCAGACCAGAACAAAGCATTTCTTAACACTGCTGTTATTAAAACATGAATAGGTGTAGCGGTGATGCTTCCGAAGTCAAACCACAATATGTTCTACCACCTTCAAATTCTTCATCCATGCAAGTTTGATCAGAGTGCAAAATAACTCACCCTTTCAGTAATTTTATCCAATTCATGATATAAAAAGTTGCAGTTAGCGTCAAAATGTTGATCTTTGAAGTGTCCTCTTTTTATTATTTTATTCGGTATTTTTCCTTTAAGATCCATAAAGTATTTTAACATTTCATTGTTTGATTTCCCGCTGAACATAATTTTTCCCGTCGAGAGCTCATATATTGTGCATGCGGTCGACCACATGTCAATACCATAATCGTAGGGCACTCCAAGAATGATTTCGGGCGCTCTGTAGAATCTCGAAACTAAGTATGGCGTTATTTCGTTGTCGGCGATCGTTGACGCAGCCCCGAAGTCACACAGTTTCAACATTAGTTTGTTCTCGTTAACCAGTATATTATCTGGTTTTATATCTAAAAGAGTCATATTTATAGTCATAATAAGATGTAGTAAATATAGATGACATTGGTTACATTGTTTTTTATTAGTTCAGTTGCCAAACGGATTTGGTTTTATAATTTAATGCATTCATTAATCTTGAAATATTTTGAATTATTTTTTTAAGGCCAGTCCAGATTTAAAAAAAAAAGTGTAGTAAAAAATAACACCAAAAATAAATGTGTAGGAACTTCTAAGATAAGTCCACTTACCAGCATGAAGTATGCCCGTTTTTTTCAAAAGCTTCAAAGCCAACAGCATTTGCTGTGTATAACTTCTCACAGCTTTAATGTGAATGCCACTATTTTTGCCATATTTCTTGAGAAGCTCTCGTAAATTCATAGATAGGGGCTCCAACACCATACATAAATGTCGCTTATGGAAAAAGTGGCGAAATAAGCGCAGGCAATGGAATCTGTCTTCGGGATCCGCATCGTTGAGACGCTTAAGCATTTCTAATTCACGTAAACCAGTCTTATGCCTAGACGAAACAAAAATGATATATTTGCATTAATTTAATTCGAATAATGTTCCATAACCGAGGCTTGTGGGTATTGAAATTTTAGAATTCATAACATAATGAAAAAAGGTCATCTTGCCTGCCGGTTGTGTAAATTAATACTGAAGAAGTAAATGTTTTAAATCATACGGGAGTTATGTGGTCTCTATAGCAATTTTGCAAATAACTTTCTGAGGATGAGCACCTCAACACCCGCATTCCTATTGAACGATTTCTACATCCATACTCCCACTTTACTATGTAATATCTTATTGCTCAGAAGTGATAATTGTTGTTTGTATTAACCTTATAATAACAATATTATGGGTGTGGTTAAGCATACAAGAGTGAATTAAGAAACATCCTACTATAATTTTATTGTTAGATTAAGTTTTTCTTTGATTAGAATCCCATTTTAAATTGGCTATAGATGTGTCACTACCCTTGCGAACTCTAGCAAATGTTTACACTTCTCAAACTATAACACAGCAGTGCTTATCGTTTAATAACTAAAAATAGGTGCCTCCATATTGAATTCATAAAGCACTTAAAAATAAAGTAACCGTATGAGGAACTTACATAATTTCATTATTTCTTATAATCTTAACAGCGACGTCGTTGTTTCCACGAGCTTCGTCCCTCGCTCGCACCACGTTCGAGAAGACGCCTTGCCCGGTATACCCATACACCGTGTACCGATTATCAAGCACTTCACCAATGCGTACCCTGTTACAAATAGATTTTTATTATTACATACTTACACGTGTAATACGTTATAATTTTACTAATAGTAATAATAACTCTTCACAATCCAACACCCACATGTTACATGACATCAACATTAATGATTAACGTTACATTTATGATTAACATGAGTGCAAATTGACACACACACAAAGACAAGAACAGCTCATTTGCATTTGTTGTGAGTTTGGACCGTTAAGGGAAATTATCAAACTTATTATTAAGACTAGCTGAGCACCGCGGTTATCCCCGCGTTTAAAAATGTTTCTTGACATAGTTACATATAAACCGAAATTTTAGTCGTTATACAATTTTAACATTATAGCATTGTTTCAGAGAGGACTGATAGCAACTGACATTGGCGGCAGTGATGGTGGCTGCGTGCGCGTAGAGCGCTTGCGGTTTCTTAGGTTTGATTTTTTTGTGCAGAACCCCAATTACATTTCCTAAAATAAAAGTAGCCTAAATTACGCCTTATGACATCAGCTATCCAACAGTGAAAGTCCCGTCAAAATCAGTACAGCGGTTTCAGTGATTACCCAGAACAAACAGACCGACAGATGGACACAAAAAATTTAGGTCAAAAAATTTAGGTTAGCGTCTGGTAAAAAGCTGTTATTTTGATATTACAAACAGACACTTCAATTTTATTTATATGTATAGATAGATGTCCACCTCAACGGGAATTGATGATTTATTTACAATGGGGCATGTTTATTTCACCAAGCTAAACGTGTCTCTTACATAAGACATGTATCAGTTGTGCATATTTGAAATGGTTAACATTTATTAATCAAATGATATAAAGGTCGGAATACAATGTTACTATCTGTCAGTATGATAATAATTAACAACAAAAACTATATAAAGTGATACATTTACAAAATTTAATTGTAAATGTATGTAAGCAAAATGAAATGAGAAATTTAAGACAGTTTATGAATACTAGAATAATGATAACTTTTACAATATTCTATGTAAAAGAACTATCATTATAAATTGTATAAAAGTATAAAGTAGGTAAGCTTGTAAATAAAATACCTATAGTATCCTTCGGCGTCATCCCAGTTATCTGTTAAAGAGGGGTTTTCCAAAGTATTTTTTTGCCTTGATCTTCCAGCTATTGATGTCTGAAAATATATTTATAGATAAGTATCTAAGTCTATAAATAAGCATATAAAGTAATATCAACCGTGTGATGTCAATTTTGAATAGCACAATTCCATCCCTTCTCATGGGTGCCATAAGAGGTGACTACAGGTAAAAACCTCTTGCCATAAAACCTCATTAGCAAAGACCTCGATGAACCTCAAAAGACCGATTGATAGATGATAACATAGTATAAATTACCACTACTACCAAATTTATATTATTTGTTTGTACATATGTATATAAATATGAAGAACCCCTACATATGTGGCATTACCAGTCGAACATTCAAAATGGAATACACTCGAAGAATTGCTTAAATTATTGATTGCAACGTGCAAGCTTTTATGAGCTTTTGCAAAGGTTCGCGTGATGTTAAAGCTAAGCAGACGGCACGGTAGAGAATTTCGTTTTCAACCGATGTAATTCTAGCTTTACAGAATGAAAATTAAATTGAAATATCATTTATGATCGTCGTCGGTACAAAACAGATGACAGAGCGGTATGCTTAGGCATAATGTGCATGGTTTATTACAATTTTATTTCCATCCAGTTAAACCTGATTCTAAGTATTTACAAACTCACATCAATATTTTCAAATGTATCTTGGTCCGCAAACATATCCCATTCTTGCCCCATCTTATCTGATTTAATGGCCGAGGCCTTAGAATCTAGTTCTATTTTCTTCTCCAATGTAAGAAGATCGCCTTCATATTTGCCCTTGGAATCAGTTTTTTTATTGGAAAGAGTTTTGGATTCGGTTTTCATTGGAACAACCAAAGAAGAAACGGGTTTTGGTGACAGTTTCGAATCTGGTGTGTCGGTCCCCTTCTTTAACTTAGAATCAGTCTTTGGAACTGTAGCAGTGGTTTCCTCCGGGCCAGTAGCAGGAGTTGTGTTTTTAGTATTCAGTCTCTGAAAACACAAGACGAAAACAAAATGATTATATACAAAAACAAAACGAATAGGAACATGCAATAAAATGGAATAAAACAATTTGATAAAAGTAATATAAAATGATAATCATACATTTAACAGCTGTTCTCGTTGTTTTCTTCGCCGCTCAATAATTTGTTCTTCGCTTTCTTCTTCATCTTCGGTATTTAAAGATATGTCAATATCTTCTTCACTTGAACTCTCTACTATTTGTGTTACTTCATTCGACGAAAAATTCTGTAACAAAATATTTACAACATAAATTATATAAGCTTAGTGTAATAAAATTCTGACAAAATTCTGGGTAATTAAATAATATAATAGAATAATAATATTTGTTCAAAAATTCAATTTCAATTCAAGCTTCAATTAATCTTGAACAACAAAACGTTCGTTAATATAACTGCTAATTTAATAGTTATAACTCACCCTAAACCTTTCCCTATTATCAAATTTTGAATTTCTTTCGCGCGAGGAACCCCTTTGCCTATCACGAAGACGTTCATAGGACCGTCTATCACGATCAAAAGATCGCCTGTCGCGGTCAGGAGATCGCCTGTCACGTTCATGAGATCGCCTATC
The DNA here is from genome assembly GCA_018251515.1 of Cecropterus confusis. Taxonomy (NCBI): domain Eukaryota; kingdom Metazoa; phylum Arthropoda; class Insecta; order Lepidoptera; family Hesperiidae; genus Cecropterus; species Cecropterus confusis. The sequence continues at coordinate 12,640 of DWTU01000136.1, read as the reverse complement.
GCGTTCTCGGGATCGTCTTTCACGATCAGGAGACCGCCTATCAGGCTCAGGAGATCGTCTATCACGATCATATGACCGCCTTAAACGATCATAAGATTGCCTTTCGCGATCATTAGATCTTCTGAAACGATCATGAGACCGCCTGTCGCGGTCGTGGGATCGCCTCTCGCGATCAGAGATTCGTTCCCTACGCAATCGATCGGCTGGTGACCGGTCACGAGTACGACGACTGCGTGCCACATCTCTATCTTTCCGTTTTAACTCAGAAGAAAGACGCCGCTCTCTAAAACGTTCTCTCTCTCTATCCCGCAATCTTTCTCTTTCACGCACTCTTTCTAGCTCCCGATCTCTCATCACACGTTCCCGTTCTTTTTCAGCAATATATTTTCGACGTTCCCTCTCTTTTCGATCCTTATAATCTCGTTCACGACATTCTCGTTCTTCATGTCTCTTATCGTGTACTTTCTTATTTTCTCTATTTATAATGTCTCTTAAATCTTCATCGTATCGCTTAGGTTTATATAATCGATCTCTCTCAGAAGATCGATCTTTATTATGCTTATGTTTACTTTTTTTGTGATCATGTCCTCGTTCTTTTTTGTATTTTCTAGGGGGTGGTGACTTTGTGTCCTCGTCATTAATACATATTATTTCCCCTGCTTCGACATATTTATCACCATTTTCTTCCTCATCACTTTTTTCAGAATAATAAGCGACCAAACGAGCCTGTAATAGTTCTTTTTGCTTCATTAACTCATCTAGATTTAGGTCGTCTTCAATTATAGTCAACTCTGGACTGGCACAATCCTCCTGATAATTTTCTGTTTCTGATGTAGAAGATATTGTTTCTAAAGCATCATTCTTCGATGCTTGTTTTCCTGAATCATCATTTCTACTTTCACTACGAGAGTCAATCACAACAGTATCACCATTTTTAGTCTTTTGGGATGAAGATTTTATAGATTCAATTGAAGGCGAATCTATAGATGAAGTAATTTTAATAGGCTGACACTGTTTGGACTTCTTAATAAGCTCTTCTACGTCTGACAAAGATGTTTCACTTTCAGGTTTTGGACTTCTACGTTTCTCTTTTTTTGTTTTCTTTTTTTTCTTATAAGCTTTATCATCTTCTTTTGTACTTCTGCTGTGTTTCTTATGTTTCTTACTCTTTTTTCTTTTCCTCCTTTCTTCTTCCAAATCAGCATTGGAAGAAATATCTGTGCCATACTTATCTCTGAAACAAGTAGTGAAATAAAATACTTACAGGATGAATAGAAGCAATATTGCCTTCGTTTTTCTGGTTTAATTGTTTTCTGCAAAGTGTGAACAATATTTAAACCACGAAGCTAAAGGTGATTTCAATTTAAAAAAATAACGTACCCAAACACACACACACTTAAATAATATAAACTCAACACACCTCATATGTCTTTTTGTAGTTTCGATTAATCGTATATGTATATTTAGTGTAAAATATGAATTCTGCATTTTGCAGAAGCATAATGCAGCTAATATTAAGTACTAAAGTAAGTTTTATTATACATAATGGAAAAAATATTTTTGATTGATGTCCTAACTTCAATGTTGACAAATTTGTCATTATTCTTACAAACGACTAACATAGAGAACATAGTAACATATTTTTTTTTAGCTTTCAATTAAGATTTAATTAGATACAAGAAAGTTGCGATTGATGCCTTATAAAAAGTAAAAAGATTTTTAAATGTTATGATTACCCACTATTATGTAGCCATTACAATCAATTTACAAACAAGTAATCTGAGCGCAAGGCTTGCGCTCTTGGCGTAAAAACGTTTAATCGCTCGCTGATAGCACGTCGTACTTTCTAGTATTACTAACTAAAGCGCACAAGGGTAGAGCAGAAGGGTACGACCGAATCAACATTTGACATCTCTTTCATAAAAATATTGACTTTAATAAAGAATGACTTGTGTTTTTATACATTTTGTGTATTTTATGTGATCTATTTGTATGTTATTTTTATGTTAACTTTTTATGTTTAAGTTTAGGGCAGGTGCATATCGCTGCAGAGCTACTCTGCCTACTAACAGTAGTATTAAACACTTTTGTGTCCTTTGAAGGGTGTGAGAAGGGAAACATAATTATTCTAGACGTACCAACTTAGTCCTCAGAGGTGGCAATGCATCTGAGGTCAACCCAGGTAAAACTATACTTATCAGGAATTCAGTAATTATGTCTATGGGCCGAAGTATTACTTACCATCAGGTGTGCTTATTTACTACTTCTATACAAATTAATAAAAAAATGACATAAAATTGAATACAAAGTAACTTTAGCATCTGTTCATAGAATAACCTCCTATATTTCCTTATAACATTACCTTCCCTCTAATGGAAACACGTAAATAAAGAAATACCATACCATATGCTCTCTGCCATTAAATGGCACTTTAGTTAGTCATTTTTTTTCTATTTTCTTGAAAAGAATGAGAATCTATTGTGAAGTAGAAATGACGTGCTCTATTTGATTATGATAATTATGAAATTAATAAGCATTTTACTTACTCATTCCCCATTTTGGATTTTCTAGTGGTCAGTCAATGCCCTGTAAATAAGTTAATTTTATTTTAATAGAAATTTAATTATATGATTTTGTAAATTCATCCAAACCTATTACAATAAATGAGTTATCAGACATAACTTGATCTTACTCTTTGCAAACTTTTTGTCCTAATTATAGACACACTAAGATGAATAAGATGAGATTAAAATTAAATATTCGTCGAGTGAATATCCAACAGATTCAATAGACATAATGCTTATCTGTGTATTGAAATGATGAATGTAATGAATGAAACATTTTGTACATGTGTAGTTTCACCACTGACGTAACTTTGTGGTAAAACTATATACCAGCTAACTTTATAACAGATTTTTGAAAGAAAAAAAAAAGGTATATAGAAATTTTGTATGTTTAATTTATTACAGTACCTAGGTACTGATTAGCTTGGATTCCAGTTAATGAATATTTTTGTCATTAGGTACAAAAATTTGCTCACAATTTTATCTACTGTAGTGAAGAGTCGAAGTTGCAAAAGTTGCGGTCTGTTTTCATCAGTTTATGGTTCTAAACAAACGACTTTAAATGTTAGTTTTAATACAGTTTGTTTCTTTGGCTAAGTCTATGTTCAGTAGTTATTAAATACTGAAAGACGAATCTAATTTAATAGACCACTCAAAACTTTTATGACCAATACAACTACTTTAAAAATGTATAAATACACATTTAAACATAAAATTGTATTATAATACTACCCTTTTGTTGAGTAAAGAACCGTCCATTATTTTGTGTATAATGCTGGAACTAACAGTTCATAGTTTTATAATGGTATACTTAGACAAAATAAAAATATCAATTAAGCTAGAAAAAATATGTTTTGCTAGATAAAACAAGTAATATTAGAATTCCATATACATATCTAAGGCTGACACCCAATTTCAAGGTATAAATCATGTACATTGAAGTCAATTATCACTTGTTTTGTTGAAAAATGTTATGTGGAAAATAATATAGTACCTAAAGTATATATGAAGACATTGCATTGAATGGTAGTGAAAAACATGGCATTATGAATGTGTTTCGGAGATAAATCAACTTGTTGCAAACTGAATATGGTGATTACAATGTGGAGGCATGTTCAGTTATATCAACTTACATATAGTTTTGACATATGTTAAGTGCGAAGAAAGCTATCTACAACCTACACAAAGTAATATTCTGCATTTTATTATATTTTTTCATTTCGAACACGCAATTTGTAAGTCACAATGGTAAAATACACCTAAAACACCAGTATCATTTTCTGTTCTATGCTTGTCACTATTCCTTAAATATTCTTCAATTTATGGTACAGTTCAAACGAATGGTATCAAATTTTTTTTTACACTGCGTAGTTCACGTCATGGCCCTGTTTAGGGCAGTCGATATTAGTCTGCTTCGATCAATGCATTATAGCAACCTATGCACTTCTTCCTAATAAGCTATTTGGTAATACAGCAGATTTCATTCAATACACCATAAACACATCAAATAATTATCAAGCTTTTAATTATGAAGTGGATTTGGAACAATTACCGTACCACTAATTTAGTTATATCGTACCACTGCCATTATAAAACACAAAGTGTGAAATATTTAGAATTGTACTGTGATTCAGAACTATGAATATTCATAATGGAGCTAGGTGAAATTCCCATGAAAGTTAACATAGATTCCCCGGAAAAACATTTGCATGTATTAGTAACTTATATATTATTATAGAATAATAATAGGCTTCACTGATTGTTATTAGAATTATAGCTATATGGAGTCCTCAATGAATGTGTTCAACGTGAACAATAACCTGACGTACACGCTGAGATTTTCTATTAAATTGTATATCAGAATCTATGTGCTCTAACATGCACGTAACATTGTAAGATTAGAAGAGCATGACTTTTATGTTAACCATAAACTCTAGGGTGAAAGAGTGAAGTTTATAGCACTAACCAATACTAATAGATGACATATTAAGTAACAAATTGTGTATCTCAATATATTCGGTTTTTTTACCGTCAAAGTTATGGCTGCTTTACTGGTTAAATGCTATATTCATATGAACCAAAATTTTGTTGACACGATTTATTACAAAATATGGACAAGAAAATCGATAAACCCTTTGAAATATCCCTTTTTGTATCGTGACACGCGGGTAATTTTAAAATGTTTATAAATCAGTGGATGCTTTATCAAAATACTCACTAATGTATGTGAACTACTTCCAAATTGAAAATATGCCGCAGATTCCTTTGATGACACCCTAATCAAGTTGATTTAAGGTGATGGTCAGAAAAGGAATACGGATGAACCACAAACAACTTCCGTTACTGGTGTTTATGCTACTGGGTGCTAGAATTTCAATAAAATAGGTACAGCTACTTTCAATGACAAAACTAGATAGTATCTGCCCACGAACACAACATAAAATTAATTCGCATGCTAAGGCGATAACACTGTTCTCATTATTTAGTAATAGTGAGAATTAAATCACATAAATATTCCCTATACAAAATTATTATTAAAGAAACAGTAAATACCCCAGCGAAAGGTAGGTTGGCGGTTGTATAAATTTTCTCTTTTGAATGAACTTGTTAAAAATAATAATTGTCTTTATATTTCCGATAATGCACAGGTTCAGAATAATTTCATGAACGCTATGTTGTTTTACAAAAAAATTATCCAAAACTATTAGTAATTCAACGTGACATTACCCATCAAATCACCGATAGATAGAACTCTACAGAATTGTTACTTGTTATCTATGACGAATCAACAATAATTTTATTGTTTGTAGCTTTCTTTGTCTTGTAAGCAAAGATTACTGTAGTATGAGGCTTGTGATTTAAAATATTATCAAAAGAGAATGTGACAAAAATTGCTTTAAAATATTATGATGTTTACTAATCGCTACTAAGGTTTTAACATCGTTTGTATTCATAATGTACGGGATATAATAAAATTAATGCTATGTTTAATTTTAATTTGTTTTATAAGATATCGGTGATAATACTGTTTGTCTTCTGCACCTAAATAATTAATGTAATCAAATAATACATATGTGATTATAATATTATACTAATTTACTTTATGAAATATCCTACGCTCCCCCTTCCATTATAAAGGTTAGAAGATTGGCATGGAGGGTTCGATTTCCTCTTTGTTCGCTAAAAAAGGTAAATATCAACCTGAAGAGGATTATTAAACTTCATTCTTAGCACTTATCAAACATATTTATTCCTCTATTCAATTAATTGCATGGCAATTTTGCAAACAACGATCATAGACAAAAACAATTTGCAAGATTGGTGGTACTGTTGATACAGTAACACTTAGCATTGGCATTTTTGGCAAATGACAGCGGGAACCAAAATGGCGATGTATTGACTATTGATTGAATTCGAGTATATATAATTATTACGGTGGAAAGAAAGGGAAATTAGAACAATTCAAGAAAAAGTTATCGCATAGTTTAAATATGGCTTTTGTTGAAGAGTAAGTTAAAGTTATAAAATTGAAATACACGATGAATATTTATATTGCATTATAATTGTGTATCGTCCACGGACCGTGTAAGTACTTATTGATTGATAACAAAAATCATGTATTTCAGAGAGCAGCCAAGACCCCGCTTACAACCTATTGTTACCATCAATCGGAAAAAGATTTGCTTTGACGATGAAACGGGAGAAGTCGTAGCCTACGGAATAAACGACGAAACCGGGGAGCCGTCTATAGTGAACCATATACCGTCTGTGACGCCCATCTCAACAGGAAAACCCGACAGAACAATTTTAAGATTTCCTCATGGTTCTGTTACTAAAACAAAGAAATTCCAGGCTCTTAAAGAGAACATAATGGCAGGTTCAAATACCACTAGTTACAGATTGTTATTATTAATACCAACACTTATGATTTTCCCTAGCCTCATCTGTGTTATGCTATTTATACTCGAAATATACTTACACGTCAGATGCCACAGCAAAAATAAGAAACTGAATGATCCTAACTTATATTATAGAAGTCCATTCCATATTGTCACTAGCACATTCTGTGGCGCATGCAGAGAATCTGATATGGCATCTAAGGTAGGCCAACTTCAAGATAAAAGACGCCATCATTATGATTATTTCAGAACAATTGCAATTTAGCTAAAAGTGAACAATGTAACAACTAAGATCTGCTGTGATGGTAAGAAATTGATAATGTATGAAGCGATATGAGGATAAAGTTCTTTATAAACAATATGGATATCTCTAAATTATATGAATCTCTTAATTGTAATTTATGTGTACAATATATAATTACTGTATTGTGAGTAAAATATAAGAAAATGTCTTGCCGTTATCTGTTATCAAGGTTAAATATGTATGTGGGAGTATTGTTACGCTGATCAACTCGAGACCTGGCCTGGCTAACTTTAAGTAATTGATTAGTGTGTTTACATTATTATAATAAATACCTCTGCATATAATAAGAAAATTAGTTTTTTTATCTCTTTAGTTAAAATTTCTTTTTAAACCCATGTCCTAAACAAAATCTATCACAGGCTTGTGTTCTTCATTGTTCACAAGTAATTCAAGTAGGAATATCATATTGTTTTAACTTTTGTATGTTCCGTGATTTGCAAGATATACATATTTAAATATATAGATATACATAATTAGTATAATTATTACATACATTTGTCAGGAATATTTGAGTCATAGTACTGTAAATCAACAAGATGTTAAAGTCAACTCCACAAAGGCAAAAATAAATTGAGTCATAAATTTTGTTGTGATTAAATTCATATAAATTTAGAATGTAACATTATATTACATCAGTAAAATGCAGTTCACCATTACAATCAGACTTTAAAAAAATCATCAGTCCTATTTCTTTCAGTATTTAATTTGGTTTTGACTGTATAAGATGATGGATTTCAAAATTAGCCATTTATTATAGTGCCGTGTATCAAAGACCATTGGTACCAAGTTTACAAGGAAATATGAGTCTCAATTAAGCCAAGTTTCCATTTGATAATATTAATATTGGGACATTGACAAGTTATATTTACTAAGTTGTATGTGAGGGGTTATTTATATTTATGAAGAGAGTAGTCAAAATGACGTCTTATTATTTATTTACTGTGTTTGATTTAATTTACAGTTTAAATTATAAGAGAAATCTGAAAGCAATTATTTATATAAATGAGTCTAGCTGTAAAAGATTTGCAATAGCTGCAAATTATGTGTAAAATATAAAATACTTTGAGAATAGTTTAATTTTCTATAGCATAAGCGACAGGGCCACAAGAAAACTGATTTCTTCAGATACAGCAGGAACCCTTTAAGGAATTTTTTTGATTTATTTTATTGTATTTTTAATTTGAATGATGTCAACAACATAAACATAAGTTCATTGGTAACAAAATTTCACTGTAAACAATCTTAACTACATAATGTATTTGTTGAAGTGTTGTGATTTTAATAAAATTTTCGTTATTTGCATACAAATGATAGTATAAAAAAATTTTATACTTGTATGTAAATTGGATTTAATTTATACTAATATATAGTTTTAATTGTAAGTTAAGGTCACATTTTCATCAATTTCAATATCACCATTGTCATTAATTTATAAAGTATGATTGTAGGACACATGTATAATCTTTCTGTTGCACCACATGAGATGTAATATAATCCCGAATCATGTACTTAAAGTTCTGTCAGATTGACAAATCTGTCTTCTTTTAGGGGCTCAGCAAAATTTTTAAATAATTCTTGATCCAACTTTGAAAATATTTTTTAAATTTGTATTGTGTAGGTCATCTTATAATTGGGACAGACCTAGAGTATATTCTTCTTAAAGTTACTACTCCAGTGCACGTTGGTGGAAAATAATTATTATCACTAACTTTGTATACTTACGAGCATACTGCAGCAGGTGACAAAACATGTGTGATGTACAGAGACAGATAATTTCTATTATCCATACAAAAAACAGCTTAGACATCAGGTTACATAGGCTAGACAGTCTGGATGATGAGATTTTCATGTGATGTGGTGCCTCGCTTTTACAGTATTGTTGTCAAATAATTGAACAATGTAAATGGAGTGTTATCTCATTGTCAATAATATTATATTGAGGTTATAATATGGATATAGCTGAAATAATCAAATTAGCTTTGTCTCACTTTGTGATAATTTGATTTAAAATTTTACACAATGAACATAACAGTAGATCATTGTTTCCATGTAATAGATTTTTAAGTGTTAATGGTATTTGGTGTTTTTCATTGTTTTGGTGCTGGAGATTGGGTTTTTTTCCATTTAAATAAATTATATCAATAAAGTAATATGTTTCTCTTTTTCTAATTGGTGTTTCAATAAATTGAATCCATATTTTTGGGACAAAAATTCTAGCATTTTGACTTTAATACTAGTGTAAGATAATTAAAACTAAAAAGGAAATAACAATAAATACACAATATTTTTATATTTTTTATTATTACACATTCAGAGTATTACAGTGACTTAATAGTTAATACATGCCCATTCGAAAAGCTCATAGACCAATTGTTACTTTTGGTAGGAATTCATTCCATAACATTACCATAACATGTTGATTAGAGATATTCTGTTATTATCCCTATTGAAGACTACAGACTTCCTACACTAAGTGCCAAAGTGGCAATTCATCTATACACCGAGAAGTTACTTTCTACATTTTATAATAATAAATAGTGTAACATGTAAAGAGTATACAATATTAAAATTTTTATTAAGTAATAGTAAATAGATACTTTAATAAAAAAATAGTGGGTGTACAAGAATATTTTAGAGTTGACAAGGCATCCGTTGTTCTGATGCACCTATCCACAGAACATTAGATCCCATTGCTTATTATCCTGGATGTTTATTTGCCTCTTTATTACATAAAAAGGAATGTTTATCCAGTGAAGATTCTCGTACAAAATTGAAATTGTGTCTTTTAAAACCCATACAATAAATACTTACTTACCTAAAGTGATTTTGTAATCAGATAAAATATATGTGATGAAGGTACTTAATCAAATTAATACCAAGTATTAAATAAATACAATGATTCCAAAATTTTTGCTTACACTAAAGATCACAATTAGATTTCTTAAAGACATTTTACATCGCCCTAATGGCGAAAAATATAATTATTGTAGTACACAGAGAAGTTCAAAAACCTACATAAAACTACAACGTTCTGGTTACAATATAATTTTACATTAAGTATTGTTCAAAAATGTACCTCGTGTGTTCATGAAGTGAATAGGTTCACGATTTCTTCGGATTTGTCTAAATCAAATGCAACAATTCACATTGACTTCGAAACTTGAGATATAAACTTTCACAAATATGATATGAAAATGAACACTCGAGGTAGTCGTGTTGTAAATAAGTAATATTTTATTGAACGACAACTTTTCTACGGTGATTAAGTATCGAGCTAATGGAAAACAACATTAATCTTGAAAAATATTCGCAATGCGTATTTGCAACAAATTATGGTAGTGAAGAAAGATGTTTCACCCTGAATATTTTAAAATTCAGTTAAATTAATTAAATGCAAAAGAATTTAACTCCCTCCGAGACATGGTTAGGAGTAATTGAATAGCACCAAAAGAATACCTACTTGTAGTTTATCCTAATGCTAACGCAATAAAATATTTTTTCCCGAACAACTTGGACGTAAATAGTGAGTTATGCTTCAAAGTATAATGTCTCCAAGCAAAGAAAAAAATAGAAATCGATATTTTGCGTGCTTTATTCGTGCGTCGTCTATTGATTTGAAGAATTTATGAAGTATCTACGTATGGCATATGATGATCAATATATTACGAAATGTAGGTAAGTAGTGTTTACTGATTTGTCGAATTCGGTTCGTCTTCAATTTGCGAAAATGCCGCGATCATAGCTAGGGATCGAGCACGCGACACGGCAGAACGCCCGATCGCAAAAGGGCCAAAATCAGCTGGAGTTGTGTTCAGTGACCATTCTGGCGGCTCTGCGTCAGGAGCGGGCGGAGTAATAGGAATGAATTCGGCGGCAAAATCAACGAATCGACGGACGCTCGGCGGCATTTCCGGACGAGTGCGTCCATTTGACGTATGACGCCTGACATCTGGATCGCTAGAGCGACCAATCGCTGTACGAGGGCGGCCGTTACTGCGTAGATAACGAGAGGACGCAGATGAGCCGTTTCTACGCGAACGACGCGAAAACACTGACCGAGTGTCATACACGTCAATCATTCGAGACATTGACGATGACGATTGCAGAGGCACCGTAATTATCGACCGCTGTACGCGTTGAGGACGGCCATGCAAAAGGGGACCAGAGCGCGGAATCGTACTTGTATTAGAACGCGAACGCGACTGTGTTTGGCGTCCAGCGGAGGTGCTTCGTTGCCATGAAAATGGATTATAAAACAAGTCTGGGGAATCCGAGCGTCTAGCAACGCTATGATGTCTGTGTCTTGGAGCACGGGAATTTCCTTGACGTGTAGTCCAGCGCGATCCAGGTGAGCTTATAATCCCGTAAAAGCTCTGAACGCGGTTTTCAGCAGTAGCGGTCCTCCAGCGCGCCAAAGCTGGTATAGATACAGACGTGGCCCGGCGGCGACGGGGTGGGGGGTCGGCGATATCTTCATCGTCTTCAGCTTGGCCAGTAGACGTAGAAGGGCGTGTCAGTGTGCGGCCACGGGGACGGCGAGGACGACCATTCGCCAGAGGTCCCAAGCGCCTTGTTTCAGACATTACGCGGCCCATAGGCCTCGATGCCGGTGGAGGCATCTCCTCCATATTTTCTTCTCTGAAAAGTATTTCGCCGAGAGTAATCGGTCGATTTGGCGTAAGGTGCCTCCCACGACGCGACTCCATCTTCGATATCTGTTGAAAAGGAAATAATTATTTTAGTAACGTGAATCACTACTTTTATGAATAGGAATTATTTAATCATTATTATCAGCCTGGTTTACTCAATGCATGACTTTAATATGAAAATAGGTCAACTCAACAATCATATAATGGCTGCCCTACAAGGGGCAAAATTTAGATCTAGAATCACAGCACACATCTCATCTAACTCACAGCTTTTCTAATCAAAATGGATAATCTAATATGTATGACATGAGTAATACTAATATATTTTGAAAATACTCACAATTTACAGGTGTTTGCTTTGCTTTTATCTTCAAATTCTCACTCTGGTACCGGGCGTACACTGCTCAATTAGATACTAAAGCGAAATCGATAAGTACGGTACATGCGCGTTGGGATCCTTCGCCCAGGGGTGAGGAGACAAAAATATTGGAAACACCTCAGAGGAAATAATATTCAACAGGCTTCCTCCTATAGTAAATCTTAATTACGAAATAATAAAATTAGCAAAAAAAAATATTTTTTTGTTTTATTAAAAAAGACCGGATAGCTGGAAACAATAACTATGAGTTTTTTTATTTTAAATGTAGGTCAAATTATGTTATATCCGTTCTGAGGCTTTCATAATTTGTCTCTGTATTCTTTAAAAGCGGCAAAATCTAATTTTTCGTATCATAAAACATACATTTCTTTGTGCGAAGCGTTTTGAAACTTAATTTGCAACCCCAGGCTGCAAGTTTATATAACTGCAAAATGTTCAACTATTCATTTCAGTTCAACTGGTTAAAAAAGTGCATTTTTTATTTTTTTAAATTATTATTTATCTTTTATTTTTCGTCACGTAATTACAAAAGCTTGTTTTTTTAGTTTTTTAATGTACTTATTATTTATTTTAAATGAGGGATTGTTATGTTGAATATCAACAAGTGAAAATGTCGAAGACTGAATACTGACTAAGACTGACGGATTATAATAACGTTTTCTTTATTTCTCCTTCAAAACATGATTCTTGTAAGGAAGTTTTGGTTTCATTTTCGGCCGAAATTAAGACCTTTGCCGAAATTCGGTTTCGGTCGTAAAAACCAATTTCGCTCGGACACTATATGCATATAAATATATGAGTTTATTATTGTAACAAATGATGGTCCAATAAGAAAATATTATTTT